>JAOWBN010201284.1:0-26818 GCA_028565015.1 Pinguicula moranensis | reverse complement strand
CCAAATATTTTTATCCAACATATTCTCTCTCTAATAGGGGGCTGTTGAGTTCATTCCTTCAAGTCTGATACCCCATTTTCTAACCACTGTGTGTCATGTTTCAACAGATTTTTTAAATCTTTCCACTCTTCTTCCAAAATTAATACCTTGCCTGCTCCCATAGGGTTTACCTTGAGGTTGTAGTATCCACCTCTCTGCAGGGCTAGATATAGATAATTCCATCCCTCTTTATCTTTCAGATTCCTCATCATGCTATGCTTTAGCCAAGTAGAATCCTTGCGTACAGTACTGAAGCATAACTCGACCCTATCATGCTCTTTCACCTTCTCCGTCTTCTTTTTCAGTGCCCTTGGTCTCTCCCCCGTTTGGAGCGTATCTATGTATGATACGTCTGCTTTAGTGGTATTCAGGTTAATCTCTTTTCTTGTCCTGAACCTCTGACTCGGATCGACGTGGTTCACACTCAAGGTGTCTCTTTCTAATCTAGTATAGTTTGATCTGATTTTGTATGATCCAATCCAAATCTGGTTTAATTTGTACTCCATCTCCTCAACAGAGCAGACCTCCTAATATACTGCGAATCCAAAAGGTAATCCAGTGTTCGCCAATTTTTTGGGCACAAAAAAATCAATCAATTTACCTTGAGAAGCACAAATTCCTCTAAGTTCCATCAGATTCATATGCTTTGGGAAGTTGGTTATGTAGAAGGAGCATCTTTGTACCTTTCCTTGTCTACAATCCCGCATTCTGTGTCGTAGGATAGTGTGCTCATTACCCTGTCCTCTGCCTATCCCTGCCATGCCATTACTCCACCTTTCAATCGCCGGATTTGCTCGGCTAAGGTAAGGTCTCCTACTTTGGTCTTCTAAGCTAGCTAGGGCTTTCCCTTCCTTAATCTCTTGTTGGATTCTACTAGACCGCTGGGAAACAATGGTCCACGAGGTCATCCTAATGGTTATCGCAGGTAGGGGAAGTTGGTGGATAAGTGTGTCGCACAAGGTGATGCTGGGAATGGAATGGGGATAGGGTGGAAATTAGCCTCACTATCTCCCCGGAAACGCTCAGGTGCGTCGCCCGGGGAGTACCTAGGTTTTGAAGAAGGGGTTCTAGGAGCGTGGGTTGTTGTTGAGTTCTCCAGAGATCAGGCGTGGGTTAGGTCTAGCGGGGTTCGTCATTTTCCGGGGATTTGGGGATGGAGAGAAGGAGCTCTTTCTCGCTCCGAATGGACGTTTTTGAATTCTCAAGAGAACTTATTTCAGGCCTCTTACATTAGAATTGTTAGAATAATTATCTCACATTGATTAGAAATAAAATATCATCAAATTTATAAGAAAATGTGAATCTCAATCAATTGACTTGTTGTTAAGAAAGTAACTCATATTTATCTTAATACGTTGGCCCACGAACGTACACACTTACTTAGGCCTAAGCTCACAACAAATTGGGCAGTGTCTAGCAAATTTCTACTTAATATTGGGAGGGCCTAATGGTGGAGGCCTAAGTTAAAGGCAGAAGCCACTTAGCCCAAAAGAGTCCGCTAAGCCAAAATAAAGCCAAGGGGTGATCTAGGTTTAAAAAAAAATTACTAACTCAAGTTTCAACAAGGTTTGGCCTGTTGAATTGAGGTTAAGTGTTAGGAATTAAAGGAATCAGCTGGAGAAATGCCCACCCACATTGATTGAAGAAATAAAAAGTAGATCAGATCCAACACTAAATGGGCTCGATCCCGGGTGCGAATGCGCATATGGGTCAGCTTATAATCGAATATGGATTATTCTCATAAAAACTTTATTATCAAAGTAATTGATTGTAAGCCTACATTCTTTTATAAGTTTTTTTTTTGGATAAGCAAATTTCATTAATAAACAATATGTACAACTTTCTTACAAGGAATAAGAAAGTGTAAAACAGTAAAAACTAAATAAGATACAAAATACTTTGCTCATAGAGCTTCTTAGTCAAAGTGAGATGGAATTAGGGTATGTTTCACAATATTGATCAATTGACAGTCAGCTATACAGGCTGTCATATAATGACTACAGGGGTATTTACAGTGTCAAAAAACCTGGCTCGGCCTGCTCACTGTATTGTATCATAGTCATAAGATTGTTGGAATTTTCAAATATTACTATCGCCATTTACTATATAAATTTTATTGCTAATATGGCCAGCGATCAAGATTAATACGTAATTAATCTCGATTAGTCTTTACACCAATATTTTTGGGTCGGGCTGCCCGGGGTTAAATGTCTTATTGACGATATCAACAATATTTTATAAACTGTTGTAGACATCAGCGATAACCCAATAATCGTTCCCGTCATTAAAGATCTATTTTTGTTCACATACAATCCATTCTATCCTACTAATCATCTTCTTTTATAAATCACATGCCCCAAACCCTCCTAACTTTTAGTCCATTTTGATCATATAACCCCCCTACAATTTTAAGGTACTAATAATCCCTAATTTTTGTGCCTAATTTCGATTTCTATTTGGGGGATATAATTAGGGTTTGTGAATTCAAAATTTTAATTCATAAATTATGATTTGATTTCATAAATTGGGTATTGAATTTATGATTTACATATTTGCATTTTTAATTTCGATTTCAATTTGTATTTATATTTGAATTTTGAATTGGGACTAGGATTTGGAAAATGTTTCCATCACCGGCCTTTCGACAAGGGTTGCCGCCGCTGGTCTCCTAACAATTAAGGGACCATTTTCGCTATAAAAGATTTTTTTTATAAATCGTTAACACCATAAGAGATAGGTTTTATATTGGAATAATGCTAATAAAAATTATTTGTTTATGTTGTTAATTAATCATGTTGAAATTTTCAATAATTAGTTAATAATATTGATGGATGGAATAATGTTAATAAGAATGCCTTTTTTTATAATTATAAATAGTATAATATTTATAGATTGACTATTATTTAAAAAGTTATTATTGAATTCGTAAAAATTAATTATTAAGAATAACTTATTTAAAAATCAATTCTCTATTTAATTGCTTGACATGCTTAATACTAACAACAATGTATTTGCTTATTTAATAATTAATTATTTATATGATATTTGTCGCATCTTTATTTATTATTTGTGCAATTAGCAGTTAATTTTTATTCAATTGTTTCATATGCTAATCATAATGTAATTATTCATATGTTATTTGTAGCACCTTTATTTATTATTTGTTCAGTTTAAAATTAATTATCCATTCACTTACTTACTATGCAAATAATAATGTTAATTATTTATTCAATTGCTTCATATGATTAATGTTAATTATTTATATTAAACTATTTGATATTTCTAATGCTAGTTATTATTTGGTTTGTTTGTTTGTTGGAAAGGCCAATAGTTATTATTTGGTTTAAATGAAGTATTACGCCGATCAATCATAGTCCCTGCAATTGTTTTTAAAATAATAGTAAGAACTTATAGTATTTTACCTCGAAGTCAATATGAAATTGCTTGAATTCTTGCAAGAACTAAAGAAAATAATATAAAATAAGTTATAACAAGATTGTTACTATAAAATCTAATTATTCTGTAAAGCTAAAATTATAATTGTATATTTAATTCAAGATACGAATGTTGCTATGTAGATTCTGCCAAAATTAAGGAAATTGACAAACAAATTGCATATCATTGATGAGCCCTACAACACAAATGAGAACCTGATGCTAACATTAGTCATTACATTTACAATATATCTCATAAATTAATAAAATTGATTCTTATCCAAATTTTTTTTTGATTAAATTTAATTTTTTTCCCAGTCCCAACTCAGGACCGATCGTGATAATTGATAATTCAACAAATTCAAAAAAATAATAGAGTATCATCTAACACAAATTAATATACAATTATTCACAAATATATAATTTCATAAGAAAGTCCCATAGGTATAACTCTTCTTAGAATGTTTGCCAGTTTAGATAACATTTTTTCCATGTCTCATTTTTTTTCTAGAGCATTCGTTTCAACTTTTATCGCCTCTTGTCATTCTTTCCTTTGCTGAGCTTCCTGAATTGTTCTTCGAATGGCTGCTAAGCCCAATGTATCATAGTATCCCATATGGCTCCCCCTTACTAGGTTTGCCACTAGATATCTGGATACACGGGGCTCATATTCAGGTACATACCTATTTGGTGGAATTCCTCGAGAGTGCTTATGAGAGGTAATACATATCTTCCTTGTGTCTCATCTAATTATGTTTCTCAAGCTGTATTATCAAAGCAAACTCTACCATGTTGCCACGGGCATTTTTATCCCTTTCAAGGTCCAAGGCCTTTCATGATAGGTAAGACATCATGAATTAACAATAAACAAAGCCAACTTGAACACAAATCAGAGATTATTTTTTAAATGTACACAAAATCATACTAATTTATCATGATCAGAGTCTTCATCGAGTAACATTGTATGTGGATGAATGAGGTAACCACAAAAAAAAATACTTGAAAGGAATAATTCAGGACTACAAAAAGTAAGTTGTTAGTTGACCAATAACAAAGAAGCATTCATGATAGGCGTAACAAAATCTCATCCCCGGCCCATGGATTCAGGTAAGACAAGTATGGTTACTTGAATTCAACAACCATAATTATCAATTTTACTTGAACCAAATTCACCGAATCAATCTCGAATCTGGCGTTGCTCACCATTCCCAGGATAACCTCTACCTAAGTAATTAACCTAAGACCTATCAATTATAATTGAAGATGTTCAACCACTTAAGCTATCTGTTAAGATTTATTTCTTCGTAATGTACGTATCTCTTCTGAAAACTATTGATTAAGAAACTAACAAACTACGTTGTTCAAAATGGGATTAACCAAGTACCCCATATTTGGATAGACATCTATAAAAGAAGTGATATAAATCCTCAGTGTACACATTGTGCATTCCAAGTATCAGCAGATAGTTTGTCAGCTTCCTCCACTCTGTTGCAGTTAGATTGTTCTGTGTAGACTGTAATCAATGCTCAAACATATAACCATACGACAATTACCGTAGCCTAATATTGCTTTCAATTGCAGAGTTCGCATGTCAATGAAGATTGAGGATATGTTGAGGATCATCCGGCTTATCATACGCCACTCATGCTTATCAAAATAGGCTCGTGCTTCTGCTTTAATGGCAAGATTCGGTACCCGTTGAGAAGGATAAATCGATTTCTGGGTCACCGGATTGAACTTGCCAACCTAACATAGCAAGTTGCCGCATCATTTTATTAGGTTAAGGTATTTTAGATGAAAAGCATCAATGAACCACCATAATGAACACAAAAAAAGTTGAAATTTTTCTTGCAAGATGGTCTAGGATTACTGCTCTGCCATATGTGATTCCACTTGGAGTAATCACGGGGTCGTAAAAAATATCTAAAGTTATTCTACAACACAGATAGTCAAGCACCTGCAATACTCAACATGTGATCTAAAACCCGAAAGACATATACAAAGACATTAAAATGGGATATGAACCTTAGTTGGGAAATCATCCTCAGCAGCTTTTGTGAATACTCGGTCCAAGTGTTGCGACTGTTGTAGATTAGACTCGGCATCTATATCAACAAATCCGTTTCTCTGAAGAGAATCCAGGAAATGACTCTCCTTTAGAGCTGCTTCACATCCACCCTCTGAGCGGCATAGATGCCATCAAATAATTAACTAACAACAAATGTAATTTGTTGAAAAGAGAAGCCTCAATACGCAGGTCAAAAAAGACAATATTATTAAGGGAAAGACAGGAGAAAAAGAATATAAAGAACTGACTTCAACTTTTGATGTTACCAGGAATGTTGTGTTTATTGTTGCTCCCATAATCAGTGATTTGCACTTGCCACCTCTTTCCATATCTCCACTACCATGTTGCCACGGGGATTTTTATCCCTTTCAAGGTCCAAGGCCTTTCATGATAGGTAAGACATGATGAATAATAAACAAAAAAATGAAGCCAGTTTGAACACAAACCAGAAATTATTTTTCTAATGGACCCAAAACCATACTTATTTATCGTGATCAGAGTCTTCATCGAGTTACATTGTAACATGGACGAGTGAGGTAACCACAAAAAATACTTGAAAGGAATAATTCAGGACTACAAAAAGTAAGTTGTTAGTTCGCTAATAACAAATAAGCATTCATGACAGTCGCAACAAAATCTCATCCCCGATCCATGGATTCGGGTAAGACAAGTATGGTTACTTGAATTCAACAACCATAACAATCAATTTTACTTGAACAAAATTCACCGAATCAATCTCGAATCTGGCGTTGTTCACCATTCCCAGGATAACCTCTACCTAAGTAATTAACCTAAGACCTATCAATTATAATTGAAGATTTTCAACCACTTAAGCTATCCGTTAAGATTTATTTCTTCGTAATGTACGTATCTCTTCTGAAAACTATTGATTAAAAAACTAACAAACTACGTTATTCCAAATGGGATTTACCAAGTACCCCATATTTGGATAGACATCTATAAAAGAAGTGATAGAAATCCTCAGTGTACACATTGTGCATTCCAAGTATAAGCAGACAGTTTGTCAGCTTCCTTCACTTTGTTGCAGTTAGACTGTTTTGTGTAGACTGTAAGCAATGCTCAAACATATAACCAGACGACAATTACCGTAGCCTAATATTGCCTTCTATTGCAGAGTTTGCATGTCAATGAAGATAGAGGATATGTTGAGGATCATCCGGCTTATCATACGCCACTCATGCTTATCAAAATAGGCTCTTGCGTCTGTTTTAATGGCAAGATTCAATACCCGTTGAGAAGGATAAATCGGTTTCTGGGTCACAAGATTGAGCTTGCCAACCTAACATAGCAAGTTGCCACATCATTTTATTAGGTCAAGGTATTTTAGATGAAAAGCATCAAAGAACCACCATAATGAACAAGAAAAAAGTTGAAATTTTTTCTTGCAAGATGGTCTAGGATTACTGCTCTCTCATATGTGATTCCACTTGGAATATTCACGGGGTCGTAAAAAATATCTAAAGTTATTCTACAACACAGATATTCCAGCACTTGCAATACTCAACATGTGATCTAAAACCCGAAAGACCTATACAAAGACATTAAAATGGGATATGGACCTTAGTTGGGCAATCATCCTCAGCAGCTTTTGCGAATTCTCGGTCCAAGTGTTGCGACTGTTGTAGATTAGACTCGGCCTCTTCATCAACAAATCCTTTTCTCTGAAAAGAATTCAGGAAATGACTCTCCTTCAGAGCTGCTTCGCATCCCCCTCTGAGCGGCATAGATGCCATCAAATAATCAACTAACAATAGATGTAATTTGTTGTAAAGAGAAGCATCAAGACGCAGGTCAAAAAAGACAATATTTTGAAGGGAAAGACAGGAGAAAAAGAATATAAAGAACTGACTTCAACTTTTGATGTTACAAGGAATGTTGTGTTTATTGTTGCTCCCGTAATAAGCGATTTGCTCTTGCCAGCTCTTTCCATATCTCCACTACCATGTTGCCACGGGGATTTTTATCCTTTTCAAGGTCCAAGGCCTTTCATGATAGGTAAGACACGATGAATAAATAATAAACAAAGCCAGCTTGAACACAAACCAAAGATTATTTTTCAATTGGACCCAAAACCATACTGATTTATCGTGATCAGAGTCTTCATCGAGTTACATTGTAACATTGATGAATGAGGTAACCACAAAAAATACTTGAAAGGTATCTTTAGGACTACAAAAATTAAGTTGTTAGTTCACCAATAACAAAGAAGCATTCATGATAGTCGTAACAAAATCTCATCCCCATCCTCATTTTCCAGGTTCAACCTTATAAGGAAAAGATTCAACATTTTAACTACATCATGATGTTATTAATTTTTAGTAAAATGATATTATATTGAAAAACCATAATACTAATAGATGGGATGGAGGCATAAGGATTACATAAAATGAAATTTATCATGTATAAAATATGAACAAAATCTGCATTTGATGCTATTTTTTCTCTCATCTTTTTAAATTTCAAATGTAGAGGTTGCATTTAAAAAACACACATATAAGTTGTACGAAAGGTTGTTTAAGCTCTCAAGTTTTGGTGATATGTGTTGATGTTGGAGCCCATATCAGTTAGTGGAGAACGTGTCCATTAGTTGGAGGGGCTATTACGTCATTTGATTAGTCCCTGGAGGAATTCTAATTGTATCAGAATTCCTGCCTATAAATACTTTTGTCTTTAATTGTATTCTAAATTCGAAAAACAGTGAAATAAAGAACCCTAGCCGCCGTGGAAGTAGCCAATTTGGGAGAACCACGTAAATCTATGTTTTCGTTTTGTTTTCGCACTTGTCTTTGATCGTGTGTGTGTTGTTTGATCCTAACAGTTTCTGGATCCACGGTTTGATTATGGGATAATACACTTTGGATCTGAAGGTGTAGCTGCAGAATTCTTGCAAGAATGATCTAACATTAGCATACAGACTAAAAATCACTGAAGAACAGGTTCAAGAACATTGACATCAGACAAGATGAGATATGGTAGACTAGGGGTTACCTCATCAATGGAAGAGGAGATTACACCATCTGGGATAAACGGATGCGAGCTCTAGTATCACCCCCACAAGGTTTTGATAGCCTTGGAACAAGACAAGACCAAATGGTCTAAAGATCAAGGCAAGAACAAAGTTGCACTGGATGAGGAAGCTTATAACCTCACTGTTTTGAATCTCTCAGAAAGGTGGATGGTGTTGCAATTGCGGCTGAATTGAGGGGTAAACTCGACTGTACTTATTTATTTCAAACTGCTATTAATCTTGTTGTTCTTAAAGGTTCCATGTTTAGTTATAAAATGGATGCTAGCATTTAGATGGATTCTTGAAGATGAACTTAAAACTAAAAGCTACTGAACATTCTCTAGATGACACCAGCCTTGCCATGATACTATTGACCCCTCTAACAGAGGATTATCTAGTTGTGAAAAACTCAATACAATACTCAGGAACCATGCCTACACTAGATCTAATAATGGCAAGAATTAGAGCTAGAGAACTAGAAATCAGAGCATTGAAGAAGAGTTCTACTGCCTTGCATGTTAGTTCTAAAAATGATAACTCACATGGTAGAGCTAGCAAAGACAATAAGAAACAGTGGCAGAACAATAAGAATAAAGGAAAAGATGGAAAACAGAATGAACAAGAAAGTGCCATCATTTCCTCCTGGGAATATCTTTTGCCAATCCGAGGCACTGGAGGGACAAAATTCTGCAATGGAAACTACACTCTAATAGAACAGGTTACAAAGGACTTTTGTGTATTATATTGCCTATTATTCTAACATCGAGCTTGTGGATTCGCAGGTGCAGAGCCCGATTTGAGGAACAACATCAAAACCTGGAGCAAACTTGGATGGATGTGAGAAACATTGTGACTTCTATTACTGAATTGTCTAATGGCCAGTTTCAGTTGCAGGTACAGGATGGTGGCATTCTGCAGCAGCTAAACATTCGAGCAATGGGAAGGCAAAAGGGCAGAGTTAGACTTGTGAGATGGACAAGGCCTCCAACCGGGTGGGTCAAGCTTAATTCGGATGGGAGTTGTATTGGCAACCCCGGCCCTTCCACGGGAGGTGGCATCATTAGAAACGACCAGGGGGAGTTTATGGCAACCTACTCCATCTCATTGGGGATGGGAACCAACAACAGTGCAGAGATGCAAGTTGTAACCGAGGGATTGAGGATATGTAAAGAGCATGGATGGAGAAATATGATCCTTGAAACATACTCCCTGTTACTAACCAACTGGTTCATTCAAGACAAGTGCATTCATTGATACTTATGGGATTACTGGGACGCATTCAAATAGGAACAAGAGGGCACACGGATTCACATCCGTCACCAGCTGTGAGAAGGAAATACGATAGCAGACTATTTGGCTAAACTTGGATCAGCAGGGACAAACCTACAATTCTGGGCGCATCAGCAGTTGCCAAGGGAACTAAAAGGATAACTGCGACTTGATAGATGGGGACTCCCAAATCTTCGGATAGAATAGCCTGATAGTTAGATTTTGTATTTCTTTTGGCAAAAGGACAGGGGATATATTCTACCATGATCCAAGATTGTAATGGCTTCTGTTGAAATCAGAATGAAATCAGGGAGAAATCATGAACTCAGAATTGGTTTAGGTTTTCTTATATCACTTTGATACACATTACATGATGTATATATAGAAATCCTTCCACCTACCATTTCCACACCAAACCGTGCACCTACTAGCAAACTTTGGCACCTACCCATTCTACATTCAACACTCCCCTAAAGATGGGCGAAATATATCGAACAAGCCCATCTTGTTACAAAGCCTATCCAAATCTAACGCACTAAGGCCTTGGGTGAGACAGTCAACAGTCTGGTCCTTAGTAGCCACATGTCCTAACTCCAGAAGCCCACTGGTCAGCTTCTCTTTGATGAAGAACCTGTCAATCTCCACATACTTGGTTTTGTCCTGTTGAACCGGGTTATTGGCAATACTGATAGCTGACTTGTTGTCGCACCACAACTGCATCTGTGCTCCCTCATCTATCTTCAACGCTTTCAGCAAGGACCTTAACCACATCATCTCATCAGCATTCAGGGTCATGGCCTTGTACTCTACTTCAATAGTAGAACAAGCAACGACTAACTGTTTCTTACTCATCCAGGAGACCAGATTGCCTCCTACAAATATGCAATATCCAGATGTGGATTTCCTATCACCAATACAGTCAGCTCAATTTGAATCACAATATCCCTCGATGCCCATATGCCCGCTCTTCCTAAAGATCAATCCTTTTTCCGGTGTATTTTTCAAGTATCTCAAGATTAGGTACATCGCATCTATGTGACCCTTTCTCGGGTCATGCATACCGCTTACCATACTCACAGCAACTGAGATATCAGATCGGGTATGGCTCAAGTATATCAGTCGTCCAACCAATCTTTGATACCCCTTTCTATCCACGGGCTCACCAACATCAGCACTTAGATTTACTTTCTGCTCGATAGTCACCCTAGCAGGCTTGCAACCAAGCATGACTGTCTCCGTGAGTAGATCTAAGACATACTTTCTTTGTAATAGCATTATCCCCTCTGATCCCCGAACTACTTCAATCCCAAGAAAGTATCTCATCTCTCCAAAATCCTTTACCTCGAATTCCTTGCCCAGTTTAACTTCCAGCTCTGCTATCTTCCCTCATCATCTCCTGTAATGATCATATCATCCATATAAACAATAACATTGTGATATGATCTCTAGTTTGTCTCAGAAAGGCAGTATGATCAGCATTGGTCTGTTGATAACCCATGCCCACCATAGCCTTCCTGAATCTATCGAACCAAGATCTAGAGAATTATTTCAGGCCATATAAGGATTTTTTAAGCCTGCAAACTTTTCCCTCTGTCTGATCAGTGTCAAATACCGGAGGGATCTCCATGCACACCTCCTCAAGTAAGTCACCATGAAGAAATGCATTTTTCACGTCGAGCTGATGTAAACTTCATCATTTGTTTGTTGCTATGGAGACTAAGGTCCTGACTGTACTCATCTTGATGATTGGTGCAAAGGTCTCATCATAATCAATGCCATACGTCTGACCGTATCCCTTGGTCACCAGTCGTGCCTTATACCTCTCCACCTTTCCTTCGGAATTTTGCTTCACAGTGAACACCCATTTGCATTCTAAAGTTTTCTTCTCGGGTGGCAGTGGTACAAGCACCCAGGTTTCATTTTTCGTCAAAGCCTCCAATTCCTCTATCATGGCAACTCTCCACCTTTGGTCCTCCATCGCAGTTTGCCAACACTTAGGCACAAAAATATTGTTCAAAGATGCAATAAATACCCCATGGCAAGATGATATGTGAGAGTAAGAAATATGTTCGACAATATCATGAGGGAAACCATACCAATCCGGTGGAACCCCCACATTGACATGGGTGGTCCGCCTTAGCGGCCAGGGTGATGGAGAGGGAATCAAAGGAAAAGAAATAATGTCACCTGGTGTAGCTGGATGATTTGTGATTGGCAGTGGCACAGGTGTCTTCGAAGTCGAGATTGGCAAGGTACTAAAAGATGGGACAATGGGACGCCTTCTCATGTACCTGTGATGTAATTATGGAGTCTCTTTGTTACTCACTTCTGCATCACTCCACGACTATGCACCTGTGTCCCGTGGGGGAGAGGAACATCGATCTCCCCCACAGTCACTGTCCGTGACTCATTTCCAACAATATTCTTCTCCCTTTCTCATCCTACACCTCCAATGGTCATGATATTCTCCCCCTCTCGTCGTACACCAGTTGGCGAGTCCTCAAAATGAGAGGATGTCTCTTGTAGAAAGTATGGCTCTTGCTCACGAAAGGTAACATCTTTACTTACAAATGATCGTTTCTCAACTAGGCTTCAACATACATAACCTTTTTAGGTAACAGAGTATCCTATTAATACACACTTGATGGCTCTTAGATCTAATTATTCAACACCAAGCCGATTATTCTGCACAAAACACACACAACCAAACGGCCTTAAATCTATCCAATCTCCTCAGGTGCCTGTCAATACCTCATGTGGTGAGTACCAATTCAGAATCCGTGATGGAAGTCGATTTATTAGAAAAGTAGCAGTCATAACCGCTCGACCCACAAGTATTTTGGAACATTCATCTCAGACATCAGACTTCTCATAATATTAGGAGATGATGATTTTTTCTCTCAGCAACTCCATTCTTCTCTGGTGTATAGGGACAAGTGGTCTGGTGTAGAATTTCTTGTGTTGGCAAGTATTATGCAAATAGCTTGTTTGTGTATTCAGTATCATTATCGGATCTCAGAACCTTCACTATTGTTCCAAATTGTGTCTGAACTTCCCTGTGAAAATTCTTAAAACAAGCTAAGACTTCACTCTTAGTTTTCATCAAATATAACCATATGACACGAGAATGACAATCAATAAATGTCACAAAATAGCAAAATCTATTAAAAGCCGAAACATCATAATGTACCACTTCAAAAACGTGAGAACTTCTACGACCAGAGCTAACATATGAGCGCCTGGTATGCTTACCCAACTCACACGGATCACAAACTAGTATGTCCTTCTTAATCTATGCAAATAGATTGGGTACAACCGACTCATAAGGGAAAAGGCAGGATGACCTAATCGCCTATGAAATAGTATCAACTGGACCGCCACCCTCTTTTCGTGCTCAGACTATTCTGCTACCAGTGAAAGAGCTAACTCCTGGCTCTTCTTATCCATGTACCACGACCATCCTGCCATGTCCCAGTTCCAAGTACCTTCCCTGACTCCTTCTCCTGAAAGATCACTTGTGGGATATCAAAAATAACTTTACAGTTTAATTCAAGAAAAGATGCCCTAATAGAGAGAAGGCTTACAGAAATGAGGAGACATGCAAGACTTTGGACAATTTAGTGTGTCTTTGCATTGTACTGTACCCTTACCGACCACTGGTCGAGCGGTGCCATTTGCGGTCTTAACACTGGAAAGCACTTCCATGGGAGTATAGGAACTGAACTCCCTAGTAGTCCCTGCCATGTGTATGTTTGCCCCAGAGTCGCAAATCCAACCTGGGGGGCACTGGTTAGACCAGATGTAAGTGCAATAATATCATACATACCTCTCGTGTGAAGCGCCTCATTACGAGACGTATCTGTGGCAGTGGGTCGACCTCCCACTACTCCAAACCCATTATCCTAAGCAAACACATTCATATGTGTACGATAACCTCCTCGTCCACCACCTCGAGCTCCACCTCTCCTGCCACCCCAACCACAGCTACCTCCTCAACCACAACCACCTCTTCATCCAGGATCCCTATCTCTCATCGGACGTGGGCACGAATCCATTAGATGTCCTATCTCGCCGCAGTTGTAGAAACTACGACTCTCCCCCTTCAAACAGGTATGCGTGTAGCTAACATCGAAGTAGCCAAAGCTTTGGCACCCAAAACAACACTGGACTCAGAATGTAATTTCATTTGACTCTCCTCCTGTATCATCGCAGCAATAGCATCATCAAGGGTGGTATAGTAGATTAAGAGAGAAGGATGGACCTTCTCTGACCAAATATCGGATTCAAGCCCATCAGGAACTTCATAGTTCGCCTTATTTCATCGTTCTTTGCCCTCATGCAGGTTGGATCACTACAACATGAAGTAGGTAGGAAGTAATCTACTTCCTCCCACAGCTTGATGAGACAAGCAGCATAATCTTCAACTTTTTTATCTTCCTGAACCAGATCATGAATCTCCTTTTCAATCTAAAACACACGCATCTGATTCTCTTTTCCGGAGTAATTCTTTTTCAGTCGAACCCACATATCTCACTCACAAGCTCCAAACCATCAATCGAGGAGGCAATGGTAGGAGTCAATGAGTTCATTCAATAACCATATTTTCAGTTGAGAATTAATTGATTTCCAGTCATTAGTCTGAGCAGTCCCCTTACCTTTCTCATCCCCTGTCAGATAGCCTCCTAATTTTCTACCCACCAAGGTAGTCTCAATCCGCAGGACTAACTAACATAAGAAGCCCGTCCATCTAATTTCAAGTCAATAGTCGGTAGATCAAGCTTGACCTGAGTGGTAGATGGAACAATCGGCATATGTGAAATACTCATTCCCTACACTATCCCTTGGATGAGCTGCAGTGTACCAGGATCGAGTTTCGCCAATGCTTCCAACTGTTTCCCCATCACATCATCATCCTTTCCTGCCATCTCACAATAAGCACTCCATAACAATCAACACAATCACTACAACTTTTCGAAACAACCAATCAATTAACACATCCATGATATGCGAAATTGGGACACCCCAAGTTAAGGCATTTCACTTCAATCCAAACACAAAAACTTTAATTTATCCACTGAAACACAAATATGGATCAAACGGAACAACATTTGCGAAAACTGATATGACATGTGCGACAAGCTCACAGAATCGAAGATTCTGAATTTTCGCCTCTGGTGGCTCTGGTGATGGCATGGCAGCGCATGACGGCGCGGCGGCGTGGGCGTGCGTTACAACTACGAAAAGCTCTCGATAGCGCTATTCCGGTGGTGGTGGTATCCAACGCAGGCGGCGGCGGACGCGTCATAGATCTGACAAAAACAGTATCTGAAGCCCAAGCCGCCTGCGCCATTTTTTGCAGCAAAACCGGCTGACGGCTTCCATTTTTAGCTTGGGTCATAGGTGTTTCGGTATTGGCTTGCTCAGGCGTCTCTTCTCCGACGGCGTCAACGGACGTGCGGCGGCGGTGGTGGTTTTGGACTTTGGGGGAAATATGGGTTTGGGACTTTGTGTTCTCGTGTATTTCAGCTCTGATACCAAGTTGAAACTTGCTAACTTTTGTTGTATTCAACTAACGAAACTTCACGCCTATAAATAGGCATACATTTAGTGTGAACATGCATATATGAACAGAATAATATGAGTGTGAATGCAATCACACGAATGTGAATGTAATCCACACATTCACACACATTATTCAACATTATTTATATATATATATATATATTATATTTATATCATAAGTCAATGTGGCTAACTGGTTAATGAAGTAGTTTAATGGTGTCCTATGTGTAAAAGTCACACGTTTGAATTCTATTAGTCACATTCAAGTTGATATATTTTTAAATATATAATGGATTTTAACTTACAAAAATTTTTTAAAAAAATGGGCTTGTCTGTATAGGCGGAGCGAGGGAGGGAGGGGGCAAGGAGGCCATGATCCTCCCAGTATTTAAAAAAAAACAAATTTACATATAAAAATTATTATTTTTCTAATTTGGTCCCCCTAAATATTATAATTGTATTTGTAATGTACATATAGTCTGCTTGGATCAACTGGTAGAATGTCTAGTTTTTGAATTTATTGTCGAGGGTTCAAATTCTGAAGCTAACGTTTCAAATCATTTCTTAGATATCAAAGTCAAAACTTTGAGTTGGGTTGGATTTGAACCTTGGTGGTTGCGTATAAATACAATCAAACTAACCACTAGACCAGGAAATATAGATGGAGTTTTATCAACTTTATTAGTCTTTATTCATATTTATTTTTAATAGTTTTTTAATATTTTTTACAGTTATTTTATATAATTATTTTTAATAGTTTAATGTTTTTGCTAGATTGTTGTTACTCTAATATCAAAGAGTATTTTTTTTAATTATATGTTGGAAACAACGATCATTATAATTATTATCTAAAACAACATCTTAATAAAAATATTGTTGAAATATTATTTTTTATCGAAAATATTGTCTAAAAAACAAAAAATATTAATCCTACATTTTTTATAGGTTGATTCGACTTGTTTTCACTCTTAGAGTTTCTATCGCAATATCTGGATGTGCATACCTACTGGACCAGATTCAACCCGACCCAACTCTCTCTGTTTAAACAAAAATAAATTGTTCCCCCTCTCTCAAATTCTTGGATTCGCCCCTGCCTGTCGAGCCACCCGCCGGGCCCAAAACCTGGGAACATACGAGTTGTGCCAGTCCCGTACGAAATTTAACAGGCAAATTGGCATGTTAATAGTTTAAAAATGATGTGGATGGGGTAGACCGGTTTAGCCTGACTTGTATGCCTATAGGAAGGGATACCCCTTTCTCTAAACTCATCGACTATCTAAAAACTGTTAGAACAAGAGAACTTTGTGTTTTCAATAGTAATCACGTAGGACGAGATAAGGTTTACACTTTGGAAATGTAAAGGCACCAAATATCCAGGAACAATTTGTTCAGGAATTTTTATATGTTTTATAATATATGAATTATATCATGCACGTCAATTGTTTGCGTGGGCTATGTTCTTCTTCCACAGTTATACAACTATAGGAGTTCAACCCAACAAAGCCTGAAAGATTTAAGCATTTATCACTTATTGGATGTGCATATAAAATCCTCTCAAAACTTCTATCATTTCTAACAATAAATTGGTGGCATGAAAAAAAGATTTGTAGGCAACAATGTTTTTTTGTGAAAATGAGATCATAGACTTGACCAAGAAAATAAAAGTTATTATTACTCTATTTTAAAACGGATTTCCAAAAGGTATTTGATTAAATTGGAATTTTATGCATGCTAAGGATAGGGGAGCGCTCAAAGTGAGGTGAGGTTAATGATAGGATGAGGTTGATGGCTCCAATGTAGAGAAGGTACCCATGATATGTGCCTGAGGAATAACTGCAGAATCACTTGGTGGAATCACAACCAAGGAGGTATTGTGCGATAGTACAACAAAGTTATGATCAGGGGTTGAAAATGACGGGTGAGAATGGATATGACAATTAGTGTGTGTGTGTAAGCCAACTTATAAGGTATTTGTGGACTTCATAAAAAACTTAGTAACAAGCCAACTGGTTATAACTTCACGTTATCTTATAAGTTGGAATGTATTTGTGTGTACAATCAAAGCAAGATAACAACCCTACACTCCCCCAAATCTAACTAGGCAATCTCTGTTAAAACCTGCTTTCATAATGTGGATTGTACCTCATGATCGGTCTCAGAGGCTCACATGTCCATTATCATTTTTTATTATCTCATCATAGGTTCACAGATTGATTATCAATTTTAATAGGTCGTACTTGTGCGATTGGGATCCTCAGGGGCCCTTCGATCTTTGCTTCGCTATTAAACAATATCAACTCCCATACCATTTAGAAATTTAGCAAACCCAACGATGCAGGATCACCCGATCCATCCGAACTAGATGAAGTTGACTTGTCTGATTGTATATTGATGGCCCTAGCATACCATAAGGTGGCAGATCAAAGAAGACGTGGAAGATTATTTGGCCAAGTCCCATTTGACTCGTCCATGTAATTTACGTGGACCATTTGTTTGAGTCTTTTCTTAATTAGTTTTAGTAGTCAAATAACTAAACTAGTTGCCAATTTTAGGAGAGCGTGTGTGGGGTGATTTTTGACTCCAAAACTAGCTAAACTTTCAGTCAGGACTTATTAGTCTCAAGCCTAAATTCAATCTTGGAGTTTAGGTCAAATCTCCTTCATTTTTGGCCATGACATTTCAGTTTGTTTGCTTGTTTTTAGGCATCATCATTTAGGTTTGTTTTAGTTGTTTTGAAGCTATATAACTCGATATGTGAGTTATGCACACACATTGAATTATTATATGAAATTTACCTTACCTTAGAGATAGTTCTCTTGGTGTAATCCAGGTTTTTCACCCCCTTCTTCCTTGCAATACTCGAGCCTCCGCCCCTAGTATAATAACTATACTAACTCAACATCAGTTGGTATTAGATCTCAATAATCCTTATTGGATGTGTTTTCATCAACAAACAATGGTTGGTGGATGAGGACGTGGTCACCATGGTACCAATGGGGACGCCTCATCCCATGTTCGTGATGAAAGAGAAGAATTGATTGATGATTTGCAAAGGAAAGTAGCAGCGTTAACCCAACACTTGGCAACGCAAAGCCAAGGGGATCATGATGCCTCTAGTCCTGATTTTGATTCCACCTTCTACAATCCATACCATGCTCAAGGCCAGAGACGCCATGGTCATGAAGAACATCAAAGAACTCTCGGATTAAAAATGGATCTACACGAGTTTTCTAGGATGTTGCAAGCTGAGAAATTCGTGGATTGGATCAATGAAGTGGAACGTATTTTTTAATACAAGGAGGTCCCAAATGATGTGAAGGTGAAGCTTGTTGCCATCAAGTTCAAAAGACAAGCTTCTGCTTGGTGGGAGCAGACAAAGTGCTCATGAGAGAGGCAAGGTTGACACAAAATCACTAATTGGGAAAAGATGAAGAAAAAGATGAGTCATTTCCTCTATTTTGGCTACACTTAGGCCTTATATCAATTACTTCATACATTGAGACAAGGTACGAACACCGTGGAAGAGTATACTTAAAAGTTCTACCAATTGATAGCCTGGAATGATCTATCCAAGTCTGAGGAACGTTTGGTGGCTAGATACATTAGTGACCTTTGCCAATCCATCCAAAATAGGCTGATTCCTCAATCCATTTGGGGAGTTTTTGAGGCCTATCAACGTGCCTTGGCTGTTGAGAAACAAAAAAGTAGGAGGTCGTGGATTAGAAGCCAAGCCACCCGAGCAGTTCAACCTCAAGGGGGCATCCAAGTCATGTCAACTCAGGATTGACGTCCTAACCAAAGACCACCACAAAGCAACACCAACACTTTCACCATTAAGTGTTTTTGTTGTGATGAACAAGACCATAAATCCAATGAGCGTAGGAAACCCGCCAGCTCGAAGGGGAAGAACTTGTTGGTTGAGAAAAGCAATGGAGATGAGGAGATGGACGAACCTATGTATGATGATGGTGAGGAGGAGGAGGAGGAGGAGATGGACGATGTGCTGTATGGATATGGCCATGAGATTTTGGTGGTTTTGACATTCAAAGATGAGATAAAGGATGATTGGTTGAGGACCAACATCTTTCACACAACGTGCACCATTCAAGGCAAAGTGTGCAAGGTGATCATTGATAGTGGGAGTTGCAAAAACGTAATGGCTGAGAAGGATATCCAAAAGCTGACCTAAAGACTGAGGGTCATCCCAAGCCATACAAGTTGTCTTGGCTCAACAAAGGTAGCGAGGTATTAGTCAACAAATGTCACTTCGTTTCCTTTTCAAAGTATTATGGCAATGCATGGTATGATGTTGTGACAATGGATGTTTGTCACTTGCTACTGGGAAGACCTTGGCAGTATGATCAAGGAATGATATATGATGGGAGAATAAACATCTATTCCCTTACCATCAAAGGGAAGAATGTCGTATTGGCACCTCACCGGGAAGGACCTATTCTTACCCCGATCAAAAAGAATACTAGCATTCCTTCAATGTCCAGGTTTCTCGATGAAAGGAAAGGAGAAGGTGTGGTGTATACCTTGATGCCCCGTGAGATGCAATTCTTTCTATGGTCAAGGAAGATGCAATTCTTTCTATGTAGATGCAAGAGTTGTTAGCCGAGTTTGGTGACTTGAAGCCCGAGGACCTTCCTCCTGGATTACCATCCATGAAGTACATTCAACACCAAATTGATCTTGTTCCTGGATCAAGCTTGCTTAACTGACCAGCCTTATGTCTTAGTCCCAAGGAGGCCAAGGAGTTACAAAAACAGGTGGAGGAGTTTTTAGATCGTGGCTATATCCGTGAGAACATGAGCCCTAGTACGGTTCCTACCTTGTTTGTTTCAAAGAATGATGGATCTTGGCATATGTGCATTAGCCGAGCCATCAACCGAATCACTGTGAAGTACATGTTCACTATTCCATGCCTAAATGGCATGTTGTACCAACTAACCGACTCTAAGATCTTCTCCAAAATTGATCTTAAGAGTGGCTACCACCAGATCAGAATCAAGCTCAGAGATGAGTGAAAAACGGCGTTCAAAACAACTCATGGGTTGTATGAGTGGATAGTCATGCCTTTTGGGTTGTCCAATGCACCCAACACGTTCATGAGATTCATGCATCAAGTCTTGAGGCCATATATGAGGAGGTTTGTGGTGATATATTTTGATGACATTCTTATTTATGGCCCCAACATGGAATCACATTTTGAACATCTTCGTGTGATTTTTGAAACTTTGAGAAATGATATCTTATTTGAAAATCATAAGAAGTACACCTTTTTCACTACTCCTGTGTCTTTTTTGGATTTATGGTACCTACTAATGGTGTGCACGCAGATCAATCAAAAGTAAATATTATTTTGGAGTGGCCTAGCCCCAAAAGCATTCATGATGTACGGAACTTTCATGAATTGGCATCCTTCTATCGTCAATTCTTCAAGGATTTCAACTCCTTGATCACCTCTATCATCGAGTGCTTGAAAGGTCATGAGTTTATTTGGACTGAAGAGACCGAGGCTAGCTTTCATGTGGTGAAGCAAAAGATGATTGAGGCACCTGTCTTAACCTTTCCTAACTTTGACAAGGTATTCGAGGTAAATTGTGATGCATTCGGAGTTGGCATTGGTGGAGTGTTGAGCCAAGATGGACGCGCCGATTGCCTTCTTACGTGAGAAACTTTCAGGGTCTAAAAAGAACTGCTCAACTCGTGATGTGGAGTTTTATGCCACCATCCAAACTTTGAAGCATTGGAGGCATTACAAGTGCGAAAGACTTTCATCCTTATCACGGACTAAGAGGCACTGATGTACATCAATGGCTAACAAAAGTTGAATAGAATGCATGCCAAGTGGCTGACTTATTTGCAGGAGTTGACTTTCTCCTTGAGGCACCGATCTGGGAGCCTAAACCGAGTTGCTAATGTCTTGAGCCTAAGGACTATCCTCACCACTTTGAGTGCCAAGGTTGCTGGATTTGAAACCTTCAAGGAGATGTACATGGTTGATCCTTCTTTTGGAAGAATCTTTCGAGAGGTATACCATGGATACCATTCTTATTGCATATTGCTTGATGACTATTTGTTTCGTGGTTTGAAATTGTGTGTACCAGATTTCTCGTGGAGATAAAGCATTGTGAGTGAACTTCACAATGAAGGACGCTTTGGAAGGGACAACTTTGGCACTAATTTCAGCCAACTACTATTGGCCAAAGATGAGTAGCGATTTGGCCAAGTTTGTGAAGAGATGCTTCATCTGCCAAGTCCAAGGGGGCCTTACAAATGCATGACTTTACCCCCCTTGCCTACACCTGAAGCACCATGGCTTAATGTAACTATGGACTTTGGTTTGTGTTTACCCCATGCTCAACGGGTTGCAGACTCTATTCTTATTGTGGTTGACAGGTCCTATAAGATGACACACTTTGTGGCATGTAGGAAAACAATGGATGCAATTCGGATCGCCCACCTATACTTCAAAGAGGTTGCTCACTTGCACGGTCTGCCTAGGTTTATTACCTCTAACCAAAACACCAAGCTCATTAGCCTCTTTGGGAGAAGCCTATGGGGAAAATCTCAATTTCAGCTACGCCTATACCTCCAAACTGATTGCCAGACCAAAGTAATCAACCGAGGATTGGAAAATTTATTTAGAAATTTGTCAAAAACCAAACCAAAGCAATGGTATATGGTGATACCACAAGCTGAGTGTGCATACAACCAGTCCAAGAATAGGACCTCGGGTCTTAGTCCCTTTGAAGTGGTGTGTGGACAGAATTCATCAGGTGTCCTCGAATTGGCACTCATTCCTCGTGTGGGACGCTATATCCCTAAAGTTGAAGAGATGGTTGATCACCTTCGTGGCATACATGACCATGTAAAACAAATCATCATGAAAAACAATGACAAATACAAAATAAAAGTTGATACTCAACGAAGGAAGGTACTTTTTTTATGTTGGTAATTATGTTTCGGCCGTGCTAACCCGTGATCGTTTCCATAATGGTGAATACAACAAGTTTAGGAACCAAAATATTGGACCTTGTGAGGTCTTGGAGAGGATAAATGACAATGCCTACAGATTACGCCTTACTAGCCATAGGAAAACTTTTGATGTCTTCAATGTTAAGCACTTGAGTTCTTGTTATGAGAATTAAAGCACCATGAACTCGAGGACGAGTTTTCTCCATCCTGGGGAGACTGTTGCAAGATCACCCAAGCCATCCGAATAGATGAAGTTGACTTGTCTGATTGTACATTGATAGCCCTAGCATACCATGAGGTGACAGATCAAAGAAGAAATCGAAGATGATTTGGCCAAGTCCCCTTTGATTCTTCCATGTCATCTATGTGGACCATTGTTTTGAGTCTTTTCTTAATTAGCTTTTAGTGTTCAAATAACAAAAATAGTTACCTATTTTAGGGAATCACGTGTGGGGTGGTTTTTGACTCCAAACTTGGCTAAACTTTAGGTCAACATTAGTCTCAAGCCTAAAATCCGATCTTGGAGTTTAGGTCAAATCCCTTTCATTTTTAGCCATGTCATTTTGGTTTTATTTTTAGGCCTCGTCGTTTCGGTTTGTTTCAGTTGTTTTGAAGATATATAACTTGACATGTGAGTTATATGCACACATTGAATTATTATATGAAATTTACCTTACCTTAGAGATAGTTCTCTTGGTGTAATTTGGGTTTTTCACCCCCTTGTTCCTCCTTGCAATACTTGAGCCTTCGCCCCTAGTATAATCACTATACTAGCTCGGCATCACCAACCAAGTGGCATTGGACCTAGACATGCACATGCTTGCCAACTTATAAGGTGAATACGAGCTACCCATATAAAAGGCTTAATACCAAGCCAATTGGTTGTAACTTCATATTATAATATAAGTTGAATAATATTTGAGTGTGCAATCTATGTGAAACAAAAAATCACAAAACCCAAGGATGCATGAGGCAACAAGAGCATATGGAGTGGCAATAAGAGCTTTTCCAAGGGGCCTAAGCACACAACTAGCATCAAGTGCTCATATACCAGAATAAGAGAGCTGATGAAGTGCCTAAAAAGTTCTTTGGGCCTTAATTAAACCATCGTTTGATCAAGGTGAGATTGACAACTATCATCTGTCGGTCTATTAAAGGTTGGGAATTTCACAACCAGTGAGAGTGCTTGTGCCTCATCTAAATTATCAAAGTTGACTCTTTGAAAAATAGACAAATAGTTTGTTATATTTCTTACTAGTGGTACACACCTCTATCTTCACATGGTGACGGGGACGGTAGTGATGTCCACAAGGTTGTCCTGTAAGATAGTTTCTAGAAAGGAAATGAGTGTTTTAGCCGGGCCCACTGCAGGACTGTCACAACCAAGCAATTCTGGCCCTAAGCGGTGTTGTGCCCCAAAGGGGGTGATGGTTGATGAACCTTTAAATATTATTTGAAGTTTATGAGCGATAAAAATAGACCGCAAGTAAAAATTCAAAGTGTCAAAATAAGGCATGATATTTTAGGAAATAGGTCAATCATTCATAACGAATCTATATTATTTGCAATGTTCCACTTAATCTCTCAAAACATCACAAAATAAAATTCAATTCTATAGAGAGAATCCCCTATAAACAATATCACATTTAATATCTCATATGAAGAAACTAGTAAAAGTGCACAAGTAATGATGATAAAGTCGGAGTCTTGAGTAGTGTGATGCTAATTGAAACCAGTGGATCATCTAATACCAAACCAATGTTTTAACATAGCTTAAAACCAATCCCCATCCACAAGTAAACTAAAAACTAAGTCTAGATATAGGTTCATCAGTGATAGAGAGAGATTTTCTTGTTCTAAGTGTTAATGGCTTCGTTTGCACAAATAACTGTCTCACCTATATATCTGCCTTTAATAAAAGCAAACTAATTCTTCTAAGATAAATAATCGAATTACCTTGGCTAGTATGATAAATAGCAGTTTAAACAAGACTTTATAGGTTGAGCCAAATAAGATATTGGCATGTATTCTTCTGATTTAGTTGGAGTTGAACCTTTTGCTTGAAGAGAAATGAAAAGAGGAGTACAATCCAGGTGGTATTATAGATGTTTGATGGAAATCCTTGATGAAATTGATGAAATCTCCCTTGATTAGATCTCAAAATTCCTTAAATTATGAAGTTGAAGCCATCTGGTCTAAGGCATTTGCTAGGATTTCGAGGCAAAAATGCAACCTTTATTTTTGGCCACTGTAAATTCTATTGCCATACTCATTTTGTGTTGTCATAGATCTTGAAGACAGTAGGCTCCTTGAACTGGAAGACAGGAAGGTGTTGTTCTGTTCATCACGCATTGATAATTGACTTCGCTACAACTTCAGGGCTGATTCCATTGCCCAGGACGCCATGAATCGCATTGTTTTTCTTCATATGGTAATGAAAGAATTTTGAGTTTGTCTTCTCGTAAAATCATTTTGTTCTTGATTTCTGGTAGATCATCAAGGTTCCGGGATTGATGTAATCCGGGTTCACGAATTACCTAGGGATTGCTATGGTGTAATTTTATCTATTCTCCGTTTGGTAATGGATCGCCTAGATAACGCTACTAGTATCCACCGTTCCGTACCTAACCCGATCATCCTTGGATTTCATTAACTATGTGCCAAATTACCAAAAAACCCTTGAAAGAGTTATAAATTGAAAAAATAGTAGGTATCATACTCCTTCAACATTCTCATGCCATAGGCCTTCAGTATTTTTTTTTTTTGATAAGGAATGAATTAATTTAATCAGGGAATTTACAAGTAAAGATCATGATTGCCCTATTTTTATGGGCCAATCAGGGAAAAATCATCAACAGCATCATGGAGGAAAAAAAGTGCTAATACATAGACGGGGTTGTTGAATCCAATCTGTCATAGAGATTGATACCGGGACTTTCTTGTAAGCCGTGTGCCCATACCAAGACTGTACCTGTATTCTTTCCAACACCAGATCATGATCAAAATGTTTCAGTATTGAAGGCCAAGAAACAACATTCCGAAATATTATCAAGTTCTAGAGTATTAAAAAACAGCTACAATTACTAGTGAATGAACATATGTGGCATTCCTTTCAGTAACTAGTTTTGAGCAAGCTTTTAGTATTACAAAAAAAACATAAGAATCTGGTTGAAAGCCTCATTGCGCATCTGATTGAAAAGAAGCAGAGCTTGCTCAGGATCCCTTTCAGTAAGAGCTGACATAAATTCTGTCCATAGGACAATGTCGCGATCAACAAGACTCAAGAGTGTTGTACTGTCAATCTGAATTCCATCATGATGCATTTTTGTAAACAAAGCCATAGCTTTACCATTGGTGGCTTAGTCCAAGACTTGCAATCATTGAATTATAAGTGACAAGAATGGCTGTAACATGGCGGACAGTCCAAGCAAACACTCCCCACCATAATGACAACCGATAAAAGGAAGCGAATTAAGAATGTTAAAAACCGCTTCAGTAAGGTTTCTATCACCTGAAAAGCGCAAAACAGATAGATTACTTTCTAACATGAAACCAATCTAGGAAAGATATATCACAATCATACCATAATGACAACCGTGGATGGGCTTGAAAAGTTCCGGTCTTTCGTGCCAAACTTTCCTGGATGGATAAGATATATCACAATCAAGGACATACTGCAAGATCAAAACAAAACTTGGGGATCATTAATCTACCACCCTTTTCACTTACTGCAAGATCAAAACAAAACTTGGTCAATTGTCAGGAACCACAACAATTCAAACCAAACTGTAGAGCCAGTCACATTTTGACCGTCTAGGGACAAATCGCCAGCAGTTGTGCAGTTGGTATTTTATCTTGCAGGGCTCTCCACCCGAAAGTTGAGAGCTTTAAGGGAATGATTTTGCACCATACCCTGCATAAAAGAGGATCAAGAGGGAGATTAGTCCTGCAACTTGTTGAATCTGATTGTAAGCCATGCGGACAGTGTAGTTTTGTATTGCTTCCATTCATCACACCCATCTGTCTGGCCTATCATTTAAAATCTCTGATTGTTATTTTCTGAGTTTCACGTCTTCATAGACAAATAGAGAACTCCAACTCCACAACTATTTTCATTGTCCATTGGAGAAAACTAGCTTCTCACTGACCACTGTGAACTTATCTGAAGCAGCACTATATGATCTGTCATAAATATAAGATAGTCTATAGTCAATAACAAGTAGCTGAAATCAATTCAAATAAACAGAATAGCAACATTAAGGCCACAAGAAGAGTACTATCTGCAAAGCATAGGACTTGGGTAAAGTACAAAAAGATTATCAGAGCAAGTTATGAATATTTAACGAGAATCAACAAGCCAAACCAAACCAAACCAAACATACCCAGTATATCCCGCCTTTCGGCAGGGTCTGGGGAGGGTAAGATGTACGCAGT
>JAOWBN010201273.1:0-14738 GCA_028565015.1 Pinguicula moranensis | reverse complement strand
CAATTGGGCTCGAATTAAATTCGAGCCCAAACGAGAATTAATTCAATTGGGCTTTGAGCCCAATTGAGAATTAATTCAATTGGGCCCAAAGCCCAATTACATGGGATAAACATCCCAGTCGGTCGAGATGTGAATAAGGTATTCCGTGTTTTTTTTCTTTCATTCGTCTTCATCACCGCGACAACGAGGAAAAAGAAAATTTTCGACCGAACATTTCTCGCCGCCGTTTATTCGCCGGAATCGAGTCTAGCAGCTCATTCTCTTCATCAGGGAGTGCTCTGGGTAGAGGCCCTCTCCTTTGGGGGTTCCGTGGTTCACGTTTTCCACCGATTTTCGATCGGGTTGTTCGAGTTTTCGGCGGTTTCGATGGTCTCCGGCGACGACAAAGGTTAGTACGGCTTCCCTTTACATCCTAGTACACGAATTAACATGTTTTGGGTATCGATTTCGTGGTTGATTCGAAGTTGAAAATCTTCGAAATTTTAGAAATCGGCCTGTGAGATCTTACAATAAGACCCCAATCCAAAAACATCTTTCCGGAGTGCACGTAGTCCACATGGTGCGAAGCACGATGCGTCTAGATTCTCGACCTCAAATTCCGTTGTTTTCCCTTCCGAAATATTATTTTTGGTTAATTTTGCTATTTTTGATAATAAATTAATCTGTCAATTAGTCTCGATTTGGCCTAATTTTTGGAAGATTACTTAATTTGATTTGAACTTTAATTAGGAGTGATTTTCAGAATTTGCTATTTTTGGCAGGTTTTGACTATTTACGATTTTTGGCTATAAAGCCGGCTTGTGGACTTGGTTTGGATTAATTTTTGAATTTGATATCAAATAAAAGTTGAATCCTATAGAATATTTCTTGGCTTTTTGGGCAAATCTTTGTTCTTCCTTGTAATTCTTCTGAATTGGACAACACGCATGATAATCACTATTCTGCCCATTGTCAGTTTGTCTCACAAAACAGGTGAAGAATAGATGAGAAGTTTCTCCTCTGTATAATGCTCATGTTCATGCCACTGAGATTTTCTAAAGATGGAATTTTCTTATGTATTAATCAAAGGCAAATATCGTATTCTTTAGAGGAACTATTTTACTCCTTACTAAATATAGGTAGAGGCAGGCATCCGTGTCGGGTTAAATGGTCTAGGCCTAGCCTGCCCACCTACAAATGGATAACTTGTCGTATTGGACTGGGTTCAATTTTTTAGCTAAGCAAGGTGGCCCATACCTGTCGTTTAGTAAAATAAATTAAAATAATAAAAAAGATAATAAAAAAAATCAAAATAATAGTAAAAATAATATACCAATGTCGCCGGTGCCGAACATAGGCAGGTCGGGTGTTGGGAATTAGAAGATAAGTCTGCATATTTTTTGTAAACTGGAGTTAAGCAAATCAAAAGAGGTAGAGAGATCAGAATGCAAAGAGAAGGACTAGGGCTTTTCCAGAGAAACCGTTCTCCACCATTTTATTTTCTTATATGTCAAAATCTATTTGTACTGTACAATTACATTTCTATTTTATACAACTCAAAGAAAGCGTTTTTGTAACAATAAAAAACGCAGAGCAACTCTATGCAACCGGATAAAATCTGAACCATCAGATAAGAACTCATCAAATCACCCAAGATCAAACACGTGGCTACTTGATGCATCATCCGCATTCTGATATTTCAACAATATTCCCATCTGATTTCTTAACAATCTGTTTTGACAGCATAGGCGTATTCCCATTTGGTCCTTGTGTCCTTGTATTAGTGTAAGATCATTAAGATGGTTTTGGAGAAAAAATTGAAGGGACGAAAGTCTTAATATTCATGTGGGTTGGTGGGATGGGGAGGAGTTAAAAAAGTATTAACTTTCAATAAAATTATTAATTTGAAAAATAAAAATATAATTTTCAGATTTGAATCCACCCCACAATCTGTCCCACTTTGGTGCCGTGTTGAAACCGGGGGAGGGGGTGAGATTTTTTCCCACTCGAACTTTGTACCCTTTTTCCGCCCAGTCGGCTTATACAGGTACAAGTACACCCTTATCCTTAGGGTGAGCAAACGATAACGGTAATGTCCATTACTGTTATCATACCATTTTTTAACGATAATAGTTTTTCATTACCGTTATCGTATCAAAATATCGGAAAATTGTACTATTGCGGTAAACGATATGGTAACGATATTTTACCATTATCGTATTATTTTATTTTATTATATTTTATTGTTATTTTTTTAATGTTTCTAATATTAATTATGATAATCATTTATATACATTTTTTCTTATTCGCTAAAGAGCATTAAAGATTGTTTAAATTTTATTGCATTATTCTTTTATTTAAAAAAAATGAAAATATAACATTTGTCATTTTATTTATAATTAATTTTAAAAAACCTATAACACCGTAGTCCATACAAATTTGATAAAATATGATCAAACAATAATAAACACCATAAATAAGTTTAAATAAGTATCAACAATTCAACATTACCACATCAAATATCAAGCAACGAACAACATAAACAAGTTCGATTTCTGTTCAATGAATAGTGAACCCTAGTCCCTAAGAGAAAGACGTTATCACGTTAAAGACAATAATGAAAGGTTTTCGAAAAAAATTCATTGTTTTATCCGAAAGAATAACTGAATAAGAAATTTTTGGTTTAAGAATTTTTTTAAAACAAAAAACGGTAAATGATTTTTACCGTTTTGATAATGGTAAAAACTGTTACCATACCATTTTTAACGGTAATGTAATATTAAAACCGTTACCATTCCGTATTACCAAAGTACCGTTAATTTATGGTAATACGGTAACGATTATCGACGGTAAACGATAATTTTGCTCACCCCTACTAGCAATAGGGAAAGAGTTGTGCATAGCATAGTCTGAGTACTAGAGGGGAACTTTCTTTGACCGTTGGCTTATGCGTGGAATTGGAACAGGAGGAGATTCAATTGGAACAGAAGATAGTGGGATGATGGAAGTAGATGAAGTTGTGCCAGTTGTTGGTGGCTCAACAGGAGAATATGAGGTAAAGGAAAATGATGAAACAATTTGTTAATGCACATTTGTGTTTGTGGCAGTGTCAAAATCAGAATTACGGAAAGAAAATATGTTTTCATAGAACACTACATCTCAAGACACTAAAAGTTTCTTGGTGCTCAGATCATACTCTATACGCTTTGATCACGGTAGAGTATCCTAGAAGAAGGCATTTTGCTGCACGAGCATCAAGTTTATTTTTGTGAGGCACGGTGTTTGCTGCATAATAAAGGCAACCAAACACCTTCATGTGAGAGTAGATAGGTTTATCGTCAAACAGTTGCTCATGAGGGCTATGCTACCCAAGTGTGGCAGTGAGGATTCTGTTTATGATATAGGCGGCTGTAAGGATGACTTCCCCAAAAAAAGCTCGAGGCAAAGATGCATGAAAAAGAAGGGATCTTGCCACTTCCAGCAAATGTTTGTGTTTACGCTCTACTATCCCGTTTTGTTGTGGAGTATAAGGACAATATTTTTTATGAATGATCCCAAAACATGAGAGCATGTTAAAACAACTTTGATTGAAGAATTCAGTTCCATTGTCAGATCGGACAGTTTTAGGTTTGGCATTGAACTAAGTTGAAGTCATGTTTAAAAACTACACAAGGAAAAAGGCATACTGTGACTTAGTTTTCATTAGACATATCCAAGTACCTCGACTAAAATCATCAATAATGGTTAAGAAAAAAGATGCTCCACTAGTGGATGGAATGGAATACGACCCCAAACATCCACATGGATTAGTTCAAACAAAACAGTAGAGGCAGAAACATGTACAGGGAATGGCAATCTATGCTGCTTAGACAGATGACAGGCATCACAAGGATGCATAACAGAGTTCGAATTTGAAACAAAACACAATTTGGTCATCACATTTCTAGATGTGTGAACTAGACATTGATGCCACAAGAAGGATGGCAGTGATCCATTTGATAACTCAGGAGAACCAACGGCAGAGGAGATGGATGAAGACATGGCAACTATAGCAAAAAGTGTTGAAATCGTGTGTGAGATCTATCAGATCGTGTAGAACATCAGAGATTTTTCCGGGAGAGCAATTGTTCTCTCTTTGTTTTTTGTTGTTTTTCAATCGAAAATATTTTTCTGTACCAAAAACAAATCACCCGCCTAATCTCATCTTATATACAAACTAGAAAAGAACCGAACAATGACTTTATAACTAAAACATTTTTACAAGTCACTCTCTCATGTCTGCTGTTGGATCAACCTGGATCATGTGGATAGGATTTGATTGCGGCATTGGCGGTTGCTCCTCTGTCTCCAGCAAAATGTTTTTCTGTTCTGCCTCCCAGCTCTGCATCAGTTTTCGGCTCATCTTGCACACAGATGGTTGATGACCTGTTGCTTCCATCTTCATTATTCAACACCCCCTTCTCAAGGTGAGCGTGCCAAAGGTTCATCTTGGATAAAATTGCAGCAAATGGACCAGCAGGGAGGGACTTGGTGAAAATGTCAGCCAATTGAAACTGGGATGATACATGCCTCACATGGAGAAGTCCAGACTTCAGTTGAATACGTACCACATGACAATCAATGTCTATGTGCTTAGTCCACTCATGGAACACTGGATTTGTAGCGATGTCTATAGCAGCCTTGCTGTCGCACCAAAAATCAACAGGAAGATTAAGTGGTTCCTGAAAATCTAAGAGCATGTAACTGATCCACTGTAATTCATGGATTGCTGCTGCCATTGCTCTATACTCAGCTTCTGCGGAAGAACATGAGACGGTGGACTATTTCTTGGACTTCCACGAGATTAAGCTAGATCCCCAGAAGACACAATACACTGTCAATGACCTCCTTGTAGTCCTACAATTGCCCCAATCCGCATCACAATATACAGTCAAAGGACAGTTGGAGTGACTAGGATAGAACAACCCTAAAGTAGGTTGTCCAGCAAGGTATCTCAGTACATGAATCGCGGCATTCCAATAGGAATCATGCGGTTCATGAACAAACTGAGATAATTGTTGCACCGCAAACGTAATGTCTGGCCGAGTGTAATTCAAATACAAGAGGCGACCCACCAGCCTTTTGAACTTCTCCTGGTTGTGGTATATAGGTGTAGACTCTGTGTCAGCAGATTCAAACTTGAGATCTCGAGGCAAAGGTGTATGAGCAGCCGCACTGTCTAGCATCCCTATATCCTGCAGAAGATCCTTGACATATTTTTGTTGGCTGATATAAACTCCATCTGATGATCTAGCTATCTCCATACCCAAAAAGTACTTGGCCTCCCCAAGATCTTTGATGCTAAATGCATCATCCAGATATTTCTTAATTTCATTGCCAGATGTGTCCCTGTCAAGAGAACATCATCCACGTACACCAACAATATGATGATGCTCTGTGCTGTGTGTAAAGTAAATAAACAATGATCATGGCCTGACTGTGTAAAGCCAAATCTATTGAGCTTCTGAGTAAATTCTTGATTCCATTGCCTTGATGCCTATTTAAGGCCGTAGAGGGATCGTTTGAGGCGACAAACTTGGCCTTTCTTACCTTGTGTATAACTCAATGGAGGGTGCATATACACTTCCTCATCAATAAAGCCGTGTAAGAAAGCGTTATTGAAATCAAGTTGTAATAAGTTCCAGTAGTGGGAAGCTGCCAAGGCAAACACCAATCTCACCGTGACCACCTTTGCCACCGGGTTACAAACCTCATTAAAGTCTTCCCCCTCCACTTGATTATACCCCTTTGCAACAAGGCGTGCCTTGTATCTGTCTATGGTGCCATCAGGTTTGCATTTCACCTTATAAATCCATTTAGATCCTATAGCTTTCTTACCAGAAGGAAGTTCAGTTAGTTCCCAAGTTTGGTTGTTGTCCAGGGCACTCAATTCTTCATTCATTGCATCTATCCAATATTGATTCCCTCGTGCCTGATTATAGTTCTTAGGCTCACAAATGGTTGACAAGTTCCACATAAACACTGAATGCTTGGTTGTGAACTGGTATGTATCATCAGAGAATACACAGTTCCTGTCTGGCTCAGATAAGCAGCTGAAAGAAGTGTGAAAATCCTCTAACCATGTAACTGGTTTTCTATCTCTCAAACTTCTGCGCAGAGGAGGTCCTGCTATGGTTTCAGTATCAAGCATTGCAGGATGGTGCATCTGTGTATCATTCTGCATCACTGCCGGAATTTCAGCAACTGGCTCATTTTCCAGATCAAGTACTGAACTGACTGGCTCTACATCACAATTCGGATTAGATGAAGTTCTTTCCACTGTAAACTGATCATTTGAATCCACAGTATGCACTGGAGCTATGTGTTCAGCAGGTGGTCTCCATAACCAGGGAAAGTTAACTCATGAAAAATCACATCTCGAGATATCACTACTCTGTTTTCTGTGGGTACAAACACCTCGTATCCCTTGTGATCACCACAATATCCCACAAAGATCCTTTTATAAGATCTAGAATCAAGTTTATCTCGCTGAGGGGTGTTGTTAACCGCAAAACAGAGGCATCCAAAGATCTTCAAATGACTGATATCTGCCCTGTGTCCATGCAAAACCTCAAAAGGGGACTTCCAATTAAGCGCCCTGCTCGGCCACCGATTGAGTAAATAAGTGGCAGTCAAGATTGCCTCTCCCCATAATGTCTTGGGTAATTTCGATTGGATCAACAACCCTCTTGTGATCTGCAGTAAGGTCCTATGCCGCCGCTCAACAACTCCGTTTTGTTGAGGAGTATAAGGACAAGTCCTCCTGTGAATGATCCCCAATTGATTGAACAGACTTGTGCAATGGTCATTTATGAATTCTCCTCCATTATCAGTCTGCACAGCCTTCACTCTAGCCTCAAACTGAGTTTGAATCAGGCGCACAAAATTTGGTATCAAGGATAGGACCTGACTTTTATGCTTTAACAAAAAAGTCCACACACACCTACTCTTATCATCTGCCACCGTCAGAAAATAACAACAATCACTCATTGATGGTTGTTTATATGGTCCCCAAACATCTAAATGTAGAAGATCAAAGCATTTCTCCGAAACTCTGTCACTGTCATGAAATGTTAATCTACACTATTTTGACAATGGACAAATCTCACACAAATTCAGCTTATTCTTAACATGCGAAGGAAAGATGCCACCATTAATATGCTCTAGAACATCAAAGGAGGGGTGTCCCAAACGATTATGTAGGACATCCGGAGATACAACAGCACAAGCACTGTCAACATTATTCAAGCCTACAAAGTTCTTAGACTTCATTACATCAAGTAGTGTGAATGAGGAACAAATGTTCTGCACCTTTTGGATAGATGCTGGTTCAAAAGATGCCTTATTCATTATGTATAGATCTCGGACTACACTCCCTGCTGCTATCATCTTTGAAGTCCTAAGGTCCTGCAACATCCAGTGATCAGGCAGAAAACCAAAATCATATATTCCGGCCTTGGACAGTTTATGCACAGGCAGCAAATTAAACTTGAAGCTAGGTAAGTACAAACAGGCATCAAGAATCACAGAAGTGCACATCTCCACATTACCAATACAGACTACATTTTTTACGGTTCCATCAGGCAGCCACACCGGTGTTACCTCACTGCATATCATGTGGTCTTTCAACATCATGAACTTGGTGCACATGTGGTTTGTTGCTCCAATATCCACAATCCAATCGTCACTGGATATGTCATTATTTTGCATCAATTTAAGTGAGGATAAAACTGTTGTACCTGAGAAATCACCAAAGTGTACCATATTCACAGAATTTTTGTCCTATCCAATCATGGCATCCTTCTGTTTCCCCACACGCTGCAGCTCTCTTTGCAACTCATCAATCACTGCATAGAGGTTTACCTTTTCATTGACTTTATGATCCAGAGGCGTCTCTGGATGACTTCCTGATCCTCCACCACTTGTCTGATTAGCTCGGTTATGAGATTTACCTCCATTCTTCTTCAGCTCTTCAAACCAATCAGGGTACCCATTCTTTCAAAAAACAATTCTCAACAGTATGTCCACTTCTTTCACAATGAGTACAGAACAATAGCCTCTTATCAGTTCTTTGAAATCCTTACTTCGGTTTATATGTTCCTCCCTCTTTCCTCCATCTCCCTTCTCCAGTTCCTTTCGTCATCATAGCTGTATGCAACAGATCAGTAGTGGAGGCAATACTAACACTCACTGATCTGTGCTTTTCAACAGTCACAATCATGTTATAAACTCGGTCAATCTCTGGCAACGGATCCATATTAATAATCTTACTCTGATCCGCTTCATACATCTCATTAAGTCCCATTAGAAATTCAATAACCCGGTCTTCATTATCTCTCTTCTTCAATAACTCTCCTAGAACTCCTTCAGTGTGTGGTAATGGCTTGATATGTTCATATTGATCCCATACCTGCTTCAGATTATCAAAACAATCACACACTGGTGTGTTCCCCTGCCTGCTTAAGGCCACAGTCCTCTTAAGTTCATACAAATGTGGTAGATTCGTAGTTCCAAATCGCTGTTCCAGACTCATCCACAGTTTCCGTGCATCATTAATGAACATAAAGGATTTTACCAGATCCGGTACAATCGAACTTCTTATCCAGGAGCATACCAGGCTATTAGCTTTGCGCCATTTCAGGAATAGAGGCGATTCATCAGCAGGCTTCGACAAGGATCCATCACGAATCCAATCTTCATCTTTGCCTCCAGAGCTGAGATCATAGCATTCCTCCACAGCATATAGTTCTTGTTAGTGAGGAGAACAGAGACTAGCTGCATACCAGGGCTATAGGATCCATGTACATGAAGCTGTTCTTCCATCAGTTCCTCGAGCTGCCGCAATTGGCGCTCCTTATTGCACAACAATCGCGCTGCATCATCAGTCATCTTCAATTGTTTCAATTGATCCTCAATTCACCGGCAATTTCAAAGAACACAGATCTATCCTGTTTCCGAAACTAAGTTTTGAATCAATCCGATCTACACGGTCAAACACACGCCACGATCAAACCTTCGCTCTGATACCATGTTGAAATCGTGTGTGAGATCTATCAGATCGTGTAGAACACCAGAGATTTTTCCGGGAGAACAATTGTCTCCCTTTGTTTTTGTTATTTTTCAATCGAAAATATTTTCTATACAAAAAGGAAATAACCCGCCTATTCTCATCTTATATACAAAACAGAAAAGAACCGAACGCGACTTCATAACTAAAACGTCTTTATAAGTCACTCTCTCATGTCTTCCGTTGGATCAACCTGGATCATGTGGATAGCATTTGTTTGAGGGATTGGCGGTTGATCCTCTGTTTCCATCAGAATGCTTCTCTATTCTGCCTCCCAGTATCTCTGCATCAACTTCTTTCTCACCTTGCACATAGGGCAGATGATCCGGTGCTTCTATCTTCATCATTCAACAACATCTTGGGGTTAATTGGAGACTCTAAAGAAAGCAACGGTTTCTGGCCCACTGATCCTGCCATCCCGATCCAAATCAGCTCTCTAGAAGTAAGCCTCAAATCGTTCCATACTGGCGCCACCTGCGACGGCCATTTGCACCGTTCTCACTTCTCAGGGATCAAGATAATCCAAGTGGGTAAGATATTAATTCCACTTCAAAACTCAATAATTGCTATATAAAACGGAATGGGGAATTGAAAAGAAGAGAAGAACCAATTGGTTCGCAGGAAATTTTGGGGATTGAACGAGTGAAACGGGATTTCATGGAGTGCGATTAGATTTCAAATATTGTTGATTTTTCCATTTTTCAAATCAAAGAAACAAGACTAGCCTGGTCCGTAGAGACCGGCAAAATGGCCCACGACCCGGATCCTGCCCGTGAAAATTACGACGGGCCGAAGCCCACAAGGTTGAAGAGTCATACCAAGTCATGAAAATGTGACTCGCGGCACGGCAGGCCAAAATATATTTTTGACCCGCCAAAAAAAAAATCGGAAATGATCCACCGTGCCCGACCCGGAGGGCTAGCCCGGCGGGGTAACCCATACCGAACCCGTGTGTGCTCGCGGGTCGGACACGAAGAAAAAAAAAAGTTTAAAAACAAAAATTGAAATATTTGTAACAAAAATTTAAAAAAAAATGAAAATTACTTTGAAAAAAACATTTGAACCGAAATGACAAAATCTGTCAAAAAAAATTATTTTTTAAAAAAATTGAAAAACACTATTAAAATTCAATTTTGTAAAAAAAAAATAGAAGCACGGCAGGCGGAACATGGGCTGCGGGCCCATCCATCCTGTACCGTCAAAATCGATTTCAAATTAAAAAATATAAAAAATAATAATAAAAAAATATTAAAATTACTCGGCGGGCAGCACGTGGCCCATCAGGCCCAACAGCCCAAATCATTCGAATTTCAACAAAATAAAAAAAATGAACAGGCACGCACGGGGGGCATGTGGCCCACCATGCCTAATGACTAGAAATTCAAAAAATATATAAATTCGATTTTTACGGCTATAAATAGAAATGTCCGAGTACATTTTTTTACACACAAAACTTTGTTATCTCTTGATTCTTATTCTCTAGTCTCATAAGCATTCTCTCTCGCACTTTTCGTATTTTATTCATTTTATACTCTACTAATGTCGAAGAGAATTATTACTTCTCCACACAATTTCGACGCTAATATTGATTTTAATAATTTGCTCTGAGATGGATTTTGATTTGGTTGGTTCGAGCACACCATAGATCTTGGATGCGGAGGAAGTGGTAATACCATCGTCTACAACGGCTTGTAATAGGCGTACACGACCAATCACTTATCCTCAAACTCATCTTCTGCCTCCAAAACATAATTAGCAAAAGTAAGTGTCTCCTCCTTAAACCGTTAGTACCTCTCGAATTTTTATGAAATTTTTCAATAAACTTCCAAATTCGAAGAGGGGCCCGATTATTTTTTGATGAAGTGTTAATTATGTCCAAAAGCATTTCAACACAAAAAACGTATGTTTTCTTAAATCTATATTTTTTTATATTATTTTATTTAAGTATTTTTTGTAGATCTTTTTTTAATTCTAGTTTTTTAAATTTATATTTCTTTAAGCTTATAGAATTTAAGTAATTTTTGTAAATCTTTTTATTAAAATTCTAGTTTTTTAAATTTATATTTTTTATATTATAGGATTTAAGTATTTTTGTAGATCTTTTTTTTAAAATTTATTTTTTTAAATTTATATTTCTTTATATTATAGGATTTAATTATTTTTTTGTAGATCTTTTTTAAAAATATATTTTTTTTATTATTTTACTTAAGTATTTTTTGTAAACCTTTTTTTTTAATTCTAGTTTTTAAAATTTATATTTCTTTTTATAAGTGGGGGTTATGACTCGTTTTCGAGGCATGTACTAACGAAGCACCCACGCTAGGCTCGATCATACACAAACCAATTGTCTAGTTCTTGGGATTCTATGCAAACGCAAGTTGATCCGGTGCTGGAATCGGAATCGGATCCGGAGTTACGTCTTCTAGCACTTAATTATTTTATTATAATCCTTCTAGAAATATTGAATGTCTAGTAAACCTAGTTTGTTCTGAATAGCTTTTTATTTAGTTTTGCTGAAAGTTTAAATTTAGAAACTTATGTGCATGCGTCTCTACAACCCGCATTTTCCAAAGTTTCACATAAATCACACTCTATCGATGTATGAAAAAAATTTAATAAAAGAAAAAATAAGTTGTATCAATTTTTTTCATCTCTAGATTATAAAGTTTTCATGTAGCGATATATGGTCAGATCGTGGCCAAATGCATATATATATAGGTATTACTTGCCACTGGATAGATACTGAGTGAAACATTAAAAAATGAGCATTAGCATTTCGTTTGTTTGATGATGATGCACACGCACAAAACATGACTTCTATACTTATGTTAATTTTGGAAGAATATAATTCAAAAACGAAAGTATATAGTATATCTTTAGATAATGCATCTAACAATGATGCAAGGGTAGAAGATTTAGAATTATTATGCGATGCTACTTTTCATGGTCATTTTTTTAATATTCGTTGTATGTGTCATGTTATTAATTTATGCGTACAAGATGTTTTTAAACCTATAGATTTAAGTGTAAACCCAATTAGACGTACTATAAAAAATTTGTTGAATAAACCTAGGGTACTTAAAGATTGGTTTAAATTTTATAAAGAAAATAATATTAGACCAATAAAAAATTTCTTTAACCGTGTAAACTCGGTGGAACTCCACCTATATTTTACTTCAACAAATCGTACCTTATAAAGAGAACTATTGGTTAGTTTTATGAATAATAGATACCAAAATATATATATTTAAACACTAGTGATTGGTTAGAGTGTGAAAAGTTCTTATAGTTTTTAAAATATTCTAATGTAAATACTCACTAATTATCATATGTATATAAACTAACGTTTCACCTAATTATACCTATTTGTGTTAACGTATTAGCCATTATAGCGAATTTTAAAAATGAACTTAATTTTACAACTTGTATAGATGTCATTACGCAAAAATGGTGTAAATATCTTTTAGAAATGCCACCACTTTATCTTTTTGCCACCGTTTTGGACCCCCGAATAAAATTAGAAGGTTTGAGAAGGTGATTTGAAGGTTTTTATGATGATTTTGAAAATGAGATTGGAGAACACGTTGTCTATTATAAGATTATAATCGAAAAAATCTAGTCTTTATTAAATGAATTATATGAAGAGTATCAAATCAGATTCGGTATTCTTGTGCAAACCCGTAGGAGTGAGAGTGCCTCAAGTAGTGGGGCGTCTAGAACAGCAATGCTAGGAATGATGGAAAATATAATAAAATCTCTAACGAAATACCCTAGGTGCTCATCAAGTTCCAATAACGTGGAACTTGGCACTTATCTAATGACTGCCTTTGAGATTGCTCAGACATGTGATGACTATGGTTCATACTAGGATTTTGACATCCTTTTTGGGTGGAGGAGCAAAGCCAAACATTTCCCGGTGTTATCAATGATTGCGAAGGAAGTTCTAATATGTTCCGTTTCTACAGTGGTTGTCGAACAAGCCTTTAGCAAAGGAGGATACATTTTAGATGATCGGCGTTCAAACCTTTATCCGCTCAATTTAGAATATCAGACATGCTTGAATGATTGGATAGCTGCTTCGCGTAGAACACAAGAACATGCACAATATGATGAAGAATATGCATTCGATATCGGAGATCCGAATACGGCATCGGCGAGCAACATGAGTCCAAATAACGATGAGGAGTAGAACGCCGTCGGTTCTCCATTAGGTGAGCAAGGTAAGAGAATTAATTTGGCCTTTGATTCAATTATATATAAAAACATAAATGATACGTAAGCAACTTAACTCTAAATGTTAATATTTATAGTTAAGCCCAAGCCCTCTTATATTATATTTTTAGTTTATATAAAGTTAATAAAATTTATAATTTATAAAGTTTATTCAATTTATAAACCTAAATTTATATAATAAAAAAATATCTGATTGGATTTTACATCCATGGTTGTATTTTTGTTTGCTTATTTATAATCATGTAATAAACTAGCTATAGAGTATGCATCATGTATTTGTGACATTATACTTGTGATATGGATTTTAACTTACAAAAAAAATATTATATAAATTTATATAAACTTATAAAATTTAAATTTATAAAATCTAAAATTATAAATCCTAAGACAAACAAATTTCATACAAAAAAATTTGAAATATTTTTTTTGTAAGTTTAAAATAAAAATCGAAACATATTATATAATTTTATATAAACTTATAAATTTTTAATTTATAAACTTAAACTTATAAACCCTAACACGAACAATTTTTATACAAAAATATTTGAAATATTTTTTTAGGTTTAAAATAAAAATAAAAAAAATAAATTATATAACTATAAGTTTATATAAAGTTATAAACTTTAAATTTATAAAATCTAAACTTATAACCCTAACATGAACAATTTTTATACAAATTTTTTGTAAATATTATTTTTTGGGTATACGGAAAAAATAAAAATATTTATAAAAAAAAGTTAAAATGAACCGAAAGGCAACAACCGACGGTTCAACCGTGTCAGAATCGTACGAGAACCGGCGAAAAACTAGAGATGCCCAAGGGTCTGGGTCCAATTTTTTGGGACTCGGGTACGGCGGTTTGGGAAGGGCTGGGCCGAGCGGCCCGCCCGCCCGTGTCTACTAGTCTGGTCTTTTGTCTGATGACTGTCATATAATATGTTTTTGCATAGAGAATCCAGCTAGTTAAGACTTAAAGAACATGTTTTTGCAATGTAGTCCAAAACATAACGTAAATTACGAATTAGCCCACACTAATCTATCTTAGAGGTGACCGGTTCAATAGGAACATGAACTGTCGGTAAATTGATAGTTCATAGTTAACTGATTCACTCCGGCACAATTCCAACACAATTATGGTTATCTTTTCAATTTCTTTTGTATAACCAACAGTCAATCGACAATTTTTACCTAATTTGTTGAATTACAATTTCCTAAGGGATGAATCATAACCGAACTGCAATGCTATAATTAACCAAAATGCCAGTTCAATTCCAATTCAAAGCCACTAATTAGATATACAAGATGAGATCCCATGATGCATGTTATTTGCTGATGATATTGTGTTAGTAGCAGAGACAAAAGAGGAGGTAAATGCTAAGCTGGAACGTTGGAGGGAGACACTAGAGACAAAAGGACTACG
>JAOWBN010201262.1:0-14739 GCA_028565015.1 Pinguicula moranensis | reverse complement strand
GCATTATTTTCATAAAGAATAGTTGGAATGTCGTCTCCAAGCCACATATCCCACGAATATATTGGGTTCTAGTCTTTTAAAAAATGCATTCACGACTTGCTTCATGAATTATAAGGATTTATGCATGGTTGGAGGAAGTAACAACTAATGTTTGTTTAATAGAATGCCACGAAATAGTTGTACCTCCACAAGCAGATAAATAACCCGTTTGAGATTTAGCTTTGTGTGGATCTGATAAATATTCAACATCAACATAACCAATTAATTCCGGGTTAGAAATATTATTGGGATAGTATAAACCCATATCCATTGTTCCTCGAAGATATAGGAAAATGTGTTTGATTCTATTCCAGTGTGTTCTAGTTAGAGAAGAACTATATTTTGCTAGTAAATTTACTACAAATGATATATCAGGCCGTGTATTATTTGCAAGATACATTAGTGTTGCACTAAGATCTGGTACTTCAGGACCAGGAAGTTCTTCACCGTCTTCATGAGGGTGTAATGGATCATTCTTTACATCAACTGACTTCACCACCATTGGTGTACTCAATGGATGTGTTTCATTCATATAAAATCTTTTAGGCACTTTCTCCAAATAATTAGATTGATGCAACAAAATTCCATCTGTCAAGTACTCAATTTGAAGACATAAATATAATTTTGTTTTTCCAATGTCCTTCATTTCAAATTCGTTATTCAAACAAGCTACTGCATTTGATAACTCTTCAGAAGTTTTAATCATATTTAAGTCATCTTCATTGACAACAATGATGACATGTTCTTATTTAAATCTCTTTATATGAACACATGAGCATATTAGATCATTTTTATAGCATGCCTTTAATAGGTATGTGCTCAATTCATATAGGGATTTATTTGAACCACACACATTCGGATTGTTTCAATTCATATAGGGATTTATTCAATTTAATCGAATAAATCTATCAAAAATGTGAACTTTGTTCTTCAAGCAATTTAAACCCTTTTGGGATTTTTATATAAATATCATTTTTAGTGAGCCATTTAAATATGTTGTCCCTTTATCCATCAGCCGCATTTCAAACTTTTTATGAATTACCAGACTTATCAAATAACGAAATGTAATTGCATATGTCATAGAAGAATAAGTTTTTTTCATAATCAATGTTTGTTCTTTGGGTAAAACTTCGCGCGACAAGTCGTGCTTTATATCTCACAACTTCAATTTTTTCGCACACACAATTTATATCCGACTGGTTTTTATACCTTTTGGCATAAGAACTACTGGTCCAAATATTTCACGCTTTTCTAAAGAATTGAGCTCCAAAGCAATTGCTTCTTTCCATTTTGGCCAATCATGTCTGTGCCTACATTCCTAAGATGTAGGTTCAATATCCTTATTCTTTTTCATTATATCGCATACTATATTATAAACAAAAATATCGTCAACATGTTTCATCTTGATCCCATCTTTTTCCCATTATGGCATAATTTATAGAGATTTTCTCATTTTAGGTACTTGAATTTCTTCATTTATGTGGTTTGCCTCTTCTGGAGTATTACAGGTCTTTACCGGAGATTTTATTTCCTCTTATGGAGCATTAAGGATCTCTGTTTGAGATTTTATTTGTTATTCAGGACCATTCTTTATCTTTGCTCATTTTCTTTTTCGAGGATTTTTATCTTTGGAAGTGATTGTCCTTCCACGCTTCATGCGTGATAATTAGACTCATTTGTTGAAAAAATTTGTCTTTTTGGGACATTATGTTTAATTGGAACATTTGTAGTTGGTACATGAGACTTAGTTACCGTCTTCAGGTCGGTAAATGCATCTGACAATTAATTTGCTAAATTTTGCAAATAACTAATCTTTTGAACTTAAAGGTCACATTGTCGAGAACGAGATCAAAATGTAATAGTGAAAAGGCCAAGATTTATCTTTTTCAACTGTTTATTTTCTCCCCCTAATGTTGAAAAAATTGATTCATCAAAATAACATTCAACAAATTTCGCTGTAAATGAATCTTCAGTTGATGGTTCTAAATATTTAATTATCAAGGGAGATTCATATCTAACATATATTCCTATCCTTTTTGTGGACCCATTTTTGTAAATTTGTGCAAGAACAATTGGTACAAATACCCCTTTTGGGACCATTCTTTTTGGTACAAATTCCACACATCTAACATATATTCCTATCCTTAGATGGAAAAATATTTAGTTTTTGACCATAAATTATTTGAATTTGGGAGAAAATATTATAACTTGTTTGCCTGAAACGAATAAGTGCTACTTTATGCAGAATTGCATGTGCCCAAGTAGATACGGAGAGTTTAGAATGCATAAACATTGACCTTGCTATCAATTGGAGATGTTTAATAAATGATTCGGCTAAACTATTTTGTGTATGAACATGTGCAACAGCATGCTCAATGGTTATTCCAATTGACATACAATAGTCATTGAAGACTTGTGATCAAAATTCAGAAGCATTATTTAGGCGAATTTTCTTTATTGAAAAATTAAGGAAATAAGCTCGCAAGCAAATTATTTATGCAAGTAATATTGTAAAAGCTAAACTGCGAGTATATAATATGCATATATGCGACCATTTAGTTGATGCATCAATCAGAATCATAAAATATCTAAATAGTTTGCATGGCTGGTGTATAGGCCCACCTATATGATTTCTTTCCAAAAATATAGGGTTCTCATACCCAATTTTATTTAATGAAGGATTTATAATCAATTTGCCTTTGGAGCAAGCAACACATTAAAATTCATTGGTTTAAAAATCTTCAAATTTTTCATTGAATGACCACATGAATTTTTTTATAATTTTTTGCATCATAAATGATCTGGGATGCCCAATCAATCATGTTAAACATTCAAAGTTTTAGTAGTCTTTAGACTTTCAATAGCATAAACTTTAACCATTCTAATTGTTGTGTAATACAATTCAGAGGACATTACAAGTAATCTTTCTAAGATGCATTTGTTGCCCAAAACAAGTGATGTAATGCATAAGTATTCTTCATCTTTTTCGTTCATAGTCTCGATAGGATATCCATTTCGGCGAATATCTAAAAAACTCAATAAATTTTGTCGACACTTAGATAAGAATAATGCATCATCAATTTGATGTTTGTCCCTTGTGGTAGTACAATTTGAGCTCTTCCGAAGCATTCGATTAATTTTGCACTACCAGATATTGTATTAACATACGCTTTCCTTATAGATAGGAAGATGAAATATTATTTATTATTAAGTATATTGTGTGTTGTTGCACTATCTGTGAGACATGCATCTTCCTCATTTGATTTGGATAAATTCATAGTTATTTTAATAAATAAGTAAAACTAAGAAATAAATTAAATCAAACTTAATCATAATACTGAGAGTTAGATAAAATACAAAAAAAATAATTTTATTCATAGGATTAGGGTGGATAAGAAAATTACCAACATCTAAATGTGTCACATCAAAGTTATCATGGAGGAAATCATCTTGAACAAAACTCATTTCTACATTTTGTATTAAAATTTGGACAAAGTTTGTCTTTGCATTCTTCCATTTAGCTTTTGAAGCTTGACAAATTTCTACAATATGTTTTGGTGTACAACAAGTATTAGATCAAGGATTATTCATCCCACATCGATGGTAAACATTTTCTACATTCTCGTTGCCCTTTAATTCTTTGTTGCGACCTTGCAAATTATAATTATCCTCCCACTTTTGCTGATTATTTGTAATATCGGGATTATTGCGGCAAAATAAGGATGATTTCCTCAATTTCCACGTCCATGACCACGACCACGGCGAGTGCCTTGATTAAATGTATTCGCATTTGATGTGAATCAAATAGTGCATCTTTGCTTAGACGATTTCATGATAGTTTTGTGTAATTTACACTCATTTATGTAGTAACTAATGTTTTTATGGCATGATTTATGCTTTGGTAGTATTCCATGTGCAGGTAATGATCATTGGATAAAATTGACGATTTTTGAGTGAGACACGAGCAAAATTTTCAGTGATTAATGTCCAACTTCAACAAATCATAACTTGCGATAGGAATGTCTGATATAGACTTACAAGATATGGATGAAAATTGTGTAAAACGTACTACACCTTTTATGAAGAACACGTCCCCATATTCGGATTATAAAGTGGAAAAAATTGAGTTTGAACTTCAGTTAGCAAAACTGTCCAATAATTGTTCTATTCTGCGCAGTCTAGGCTAGTGGGCCATACGTTGATATCCAAATATCAGATTGGGATGTGCTATATACCAATGGAAATCCCAAACAACGTATCACAACTTTGTAGAAGAATCCCACTTGTAATTCGTCCCAAAAAGAGGAAAAAAGCACTTTGAAGTCGATAACAAGAAACTGTCCAGATTCAATGAATCAACAAATGTCAAAGATTTTGAATTGGATCCAAATAAACATGAACCAACTTGATGATCTTATCAAAGATAAAAATGTTGAGGCTCACATATCCAATGACTTGAGGAGGAAGTTGAAGGCTGACATCAAAGCCTAAAATTTAATATTTTGATTATTATTTAAACTTTATCTTTAAATTGTACAGAAATTCTCGTATTTATCACTGAGCCTTGGAGGAATTTTATAAATATGTACGTAGTAGAGTTGGAGAGTTGGAGTGGTGGTTGAAATTTAGGTCCTCTTATTTAGTTTTGGTTGACTTCTTCTTGTTGGGAAGTGCATGCGATTTTGTGATTTTTTTTGAGAAAAAATCAGAATAAATTCTTTCTTCACTTCTTTTGAACCAAAGATGACATCCTCTTTTAGAATTCTCATGGCGCGATCATCGACGATGCAAGTCTAAGAATTTATTTACTCCTAACATGGAGTACGGTGGTTGTATCACACAGTGTTTGAATTTTATGTTCTTTGCAGTTTGAATTTTATGCTACATATTCTACACTAATGTTCCGATTTTTAACTTGCAGGTTTTGTACGCATCCATGCTTGTTCATGCCCAAGACTTATTGCCTCTTTAGCTACAGAATTGGGAGCATACTTAGTTTAGAAACTCTTGAAGCTTTCTTTGAAAAAATGAGTTCTTAGGGGCGGATTATGGTGTTTATGTGCTTAGAAATTATATTAAATTTTATAACGCATCTTGTTAGAATTTTATTATAACGAGTATCAATTTATATGCTATGTGTTCAGCATGCTACAAATTTACAATTCTAATTGCATGTTCAATGTGTTAGAGTGAAAAAATAACACTTTCCTATTAGCATAAATTCAAACTAAGGAATTTTTTTGGGTAACGGAGGTATCCGAGACTCGACTGATCATTCGACTAATCCTTCGGGTACTACACGGCCGCACAATGCTGAGCACCATTTAGTTGTGGGTACGGTTTGAAATTGCGAAACGACCCGAGTGCGTGGACCCAAAGTTTGATTTCCAGCAGGTCTCGAACACTGGACCTCTAGGCATGCCCTTGGTGTCCAGCGGATTCATCACTGGGGCGACCCTTGGGGTTAAAACTAAGGACTTTAATTCGATCTTGTGTATTTTTTCCACCCAAAACATGTTAGGAGTTAATTTGTCTCATTAAATTTCAACAAAACCCGTGTGCTTTTTCTTTTTCCCTGTAGTTTAATTTATTTCTGCATTTAATTTTATGATTTTTTTTTCATTTCCTATTTGGTCACTATACATCTCAATTTTCTTCATGTGGTTAGGGTTAATGAGTCTAATTTGCTAAGAGTCTAATTTGTTTCCCTATGGTTTGACCCTTTTATTGCTATAATTGACACCATTTTCTTGCGATTTATAGTGATTTTAGGATATTTTAGCTTGTTTCACGATTATTTGTGCGTATATATCTTAAGATTTGCATCAGCATTCACTTCTAGAATGGAGCAGAACCATTGGGACGTGATTGATGATTTTTCATTAGTAACTTGTTATTTTTTGCAGCCACAAGAAGACACAAAATTAGTTGTAGTACTTCTTAAAACCCTTTTCGTGGTATTGCTGCTGCAGGAGCATATTAGTGGCATGAAAAGAAAAGAATGTTTTCTATAGCATGTCCCAATTGGTAATCTTTTTCACCACATAACTTCAGGTGAGAGATGATTTTGAACATGGCCTAATTATATTCTCTTACAGATTTAGAACCTTGTAAGCGTAAATGCAACAAATCATACGAGCTTTTGAAAGTATCACCGTTTTTTGGTGATCATATCTTTCTTTGAGATTTTTTGAAAGATCTGCTGAATCTTTTATAGTGGGTATTCTGCCTTGAGTCCCTCATCAATATGGTGACGAATAAATATAATGACTTTCGCCTTATCTTGTTGAGATGCTTTATTTGCATCTTTTATGGTGTCTCCAAGACCCATAGCATATAGGTGGATTTTCGAATAAAAAATCCATGATAAGTATTTTTTTCGGCAATGTCGAAAGTCGCAAACTCAAGTTTATAAAGGTTAAACATAATAATAATTTATTAACTTTACCTCAGCAATAATGCCAGTAGCCCAGTAGTAGAGTCGTACTAATAACGTGTTATGAACTAATCAACAACCTGTGTAAACAAAGTAAGGAATTTTATATGTGAAAATGAACTCCCAATAACAAATGCAAGTTTTCTTCTCAATTTCTTTTCTCTCAACCTTCTTTCTTCTTCTTCTTCTCTTGTGTAAATATTTATACAAGGAATGGTCGACACATTCATTCATGTCTAATGCCTTTAATTTAATTTTGACACTATTCGACACTATTCATTACTATTCAATACTATTTAATACTATTTGACATAAATATTTGATTTGCATCCGTAGCCAAGATCGTTGTGGAATTCATTCCATAACAATTCGCTTATTATTGTTGTTTATGCTAAACGGGCAGCGAGCCAAAATCCACACCCACATCGCCCACATAACGGGTGGGCCTGGCCTACGCATTTAGCTCACAACAGCAGACATCACCCATTTTTAAATTGGCAGGCCAGACCTATTAAATTATTTTTGATGAGCGTACCAGGCCGGACCCGTTTGCTTACCTTTACAAGTAAATGATTTACTAAGTGAAGAAGTTATAATGACTTTTCATAAATATTTGAAATATTATGAAATTATTTATGTATCTCATTAAAACCTATCCATCTTCTATGAGTTCTATTTGATTACTCGAATATTATTCAAATACAAGTTGTTATTTAGATTTTCTTGAAGCCTATGTAAAGGTTTATGTAAAGTAAAAGATGGTTACTTCTTGATAAATGAAAGTCTCTTGTTCTCTCTTTATCACCCTCTCGATCATATTATTCTATCACGTTTATATATATTGTTTTAGTTTTTCACTATATGTTATCAGTACTTTTAGGAACTTGAGAGTTTTAAGAAAATGCAGCGTAAGTAAATGATATGAAAACAAAAAAAATTTGGTTCCACCAACAAGATCTTCTTGTTGTTTATATATTTTTTTAAAAAGGGATAGATAGTAATACCTTTCTTGTAGAGGATAGTATCCACTCCAAGGCACAAACGTATCCGTCTTCTGTAGTAGTCAACACCACGAACTTGGTGAAGGATTATAAAACTCTTGTATACTTATGTGTGTGTAAGGAGTGCTAGCTCCAAAAGAGTTGTTTGAATCTATTCTAAAAGATGAGAAGAATCAAATTCTTCACTCCTTCATACCTCAATACATTTGGTTTTTACACCAAGAGAGGGGAAGGAGCATTTCTCACTAATTTTTGAAACTTGTAAAACAACAACTTCATCAATCTCTACACATAATGGATATCAAGGTATTTATTCACTTATCCATACAAGTGTCATGGAAGTGGCTCAACTTTTAATCTTGTTCATACAAATACCCAAAGTTGACACTCATGATTTTTATGGCTTATAGTTTTAACCCATGGTTCTGCATGACTTACCACAAGGTCATGATATACAACTCTTTGCATGTATTTTAATTGGACATGCAACTCTTGCATGTTATGTTATTGGTATCGACTTTCCACTAATATACAACTCTTGTATGTATACGGTAGTGTTTTCCCACTAAGACTTCACTCATGCATATAACTTCCAATTTTGCATCCAACCCCTTGCATGTTAATCAATTAATGTTAGCGTTTTAAGTATCCAATACATAAAGTTTGATCCCCTATCCTTTATCTTGATGCAATTAGATCCCTTAATAATTTGTGTTGATGTATGTGATCCTATATGTTCTCAATAACTCGACAATGAAGCATGAATTAACATAATTTAATTATGCTTAATAAATTAAACTCTTTAATTTATTAATCACCCATTCATGTTCACGGATCATGAGTGACATCTATCAATGTTTCATGACCACCCAAGCATTGAGAATAGTCAATGTACAAGTTTATCCCTTTCTGGAACTAGTTACCGTGTAATTATTATCTTTTCACATATTCATATGCCAATTAAGCATATAGATGTTATTGGTCATCTTCTTTTGATATATGCTATAGATTTCTTGTACCTAAAATCATGATCCTTAAATATTAATTAAAAACTCATTTCTAATTAATCTTGAAGCTTTGATCAAAGACTTTTACTTATAATTTATTACAAACGGCCATAGGGATATCTCTCCTAACTATTTAGGAATGGTAGATCATTTATTTATCATTCACAATTCTTCCATATTTTATATAACTTCCAATACATATTTATCACTACCCTTTTACGAGCAATTACAAATAGGATCAAATAGTGATACTCCATTACTCAAGATGATATCAAGTTTAAGGATCACTTACATTTACCATTCTTTAGAAATTTGACTATATGGCAATCTCTCTTCGAGTCAATTTGATGTATTTTTCAATTACAAACATCAATGTTCTAATTTTGGTGTCTTTACACCATAGTCGATGAGATCAACTACTCCATTCAAAAGAAAGTGGCTTAGAATATGCTAATCTATCTGTATTAGTGCTTAACAAAAAAAAATATCCGTATTAATATTGTCCTTTCTTACAAATACTATGGTTAGAGATATTTAGTATCAATAACTTTATTAAAATAGTCTCACCTTCGCAACTCATTGTGGGTTACTTTAAGTTATTAATACTAGGGTTTTATTATTTAATATATAATAATCAAATAATAAAGAATACTACTAATCAATATGCATTAATATAAAAGTATCATTACAATGCCTTAAAGTGATTGGCCTTAGGCACAACCCTAACAAGCAGAAGATTTTAATCACTGAGTTTGGGCATTACTTCAAAAAGGCAAAGGTCCCATCAAAGAAAAATAAACTCTATATCATGCTTTGTTGAAACATTTGAAGATCATCTAAGCAAGTTGATTAACTCTTTATTATCTTAATATAAAAAAAATGGTTTGCATGATTCTTGGAATACTTTTTTTCACTATTTTCTTGAAACATTTTTATTTTCTATCATTTGCATGTTTTTGAAAGTTCACTAAGTATGCATGTTTTTTTAATATTCAACAAAAATGATATGACATGATTCTTATACATGTTATCAATCATTATTTTTTTGTGTTGTTGTTGTACTAGCATTTGTGTATCAATTTAGTTTTATCATGTCAATCTTTCCAAACTTAAGTTTATAACTCTTAACATCACGGGAAAGAATTGTTTGTCATGCATCCTTGATGCTGAAATCCATTTAGATGCTACGGTTTTGGTTGACAACAAGATGCAAATAAGACATTTCCACAAGAAAGCAAAAACTATCACCAGAAAACGGTAATACTTCCAAAAGCTTGTTATGATAAGTTGCATTTGCATTTACAAATTTTAAATTTGAGCGAATATAATTCAATCATGTAAGATCAGTTCTCAACTAAAGCTATGTGGTAAAAATATTACTGATAAGGATATGTAAGAGAAAACATTCTCTGCTTTTCATACTGCTAATATGTTTCTACATCAGCAATACCATGAAAAGAGTTTTAAAAAGTATTATAAACTGATATCATATCTTATTGTACAAAATAACGAGTTGCTGATGATAAATCATCAATCACGTCCCGCTCTACTAATTCTACTCCATTCCCCGAAGTGAATGTGAATGCATTAACCATTACCCCATGCTGGTCGTGGTCATGGTCATGATCCTCGACGTGGAAATAGAGGAACTCATTAAGCTTAGCTAAAAGGAACATGTTGGATATACTCCATTGGGATCATGTAATTTAAACTCCTCGTTTTAAATTGGCATTCTTAATATTGTTGATCTAATTTATATATGTTTCATACTTTTGTTTAATTTCATACTAGTAATTGCCCGTGCCCTCAGGGCACTGGTGTCAAAACATACACCAGCCCTTAAAAAAAAAAAAAAGTGACACGTGGACCAATCCGCGCGAGCGGACCGATTACTGTTGATGAACAGAACAGCGTCCTACGTGAACAACTGCCGGTTAATTATATAGATGTGGATATGTGATCAGGAAAATTATGACTCCACCCAGTACATTAGCGAGTGAAGTGGAAATATAAATTTTTTTAGTTGAAGGGTATCGAAATTCGAAAGTGCAAATTTTTACTCAGGGAAGCAATTGTATTCAAAAAGAAAAAAGAAAATGTAATCACCCGCAATACCCTCAACATCGGTGAATTCAAGGGCGTACCTAGGGGGCAGTGGAGCCCTGGCCTTCCCCGCCACCGGAGTAACCCTTATCCTATTTTATTTATCCAAAAAAATATTTTTTTAATTTTTTTAATTGTATTTTGGTTATTTTATTGAATTTTTTAATTAATTTTTTGATAGTTTCCAAAATATTCGGCTCGGGGCTCTCGCGCCCCGAACCCCAAGGCAAGGGACTGCCACCCGGTACCTTCCGTTCAACTCACATTAGACACCAACATTAACAATTTCTTTACTAAAATAAATTTTTATAATCACTTTTAAAAAAAATATATATACCAAAAATAACAAAAATTTTGGCCCCTAATATTTTTTCCTCGTGAATTCGTTTCATATTTATTTGGCCGGACCTCGAGTTTAGCTGTTGTAGCTGTAAGGTAATCAGTCAAATCTAATCTACTTTTGAGGATTTTTCAAAGATTTTCTGATTCCTACACTTTTAATGCAAAATCTGCCTGCGGACGATAAACATCTTCTTCAATGGGGATCAGAATATGAAAAATTACAGATAAGCCCTTCAATCTAAGACAAAAATGATTATATAATATATTAAAAAAACATACAAAGATAGTTTATTGTAAAATTTAGTGATACTGGTAAAATTTGCTAAATAATAGAGTTTATTGAGAAAATAGTGTTTGGAAATTTACAAAACATTTTTGCCATCTTAAAAATAGAGAAGGCGACACGAAAAATGAGTTTCTGAAATAGAAAAAGGACAAATTTCTGGTTAATTTAAGCCATAAGTTATTTTGGATGAACTTTCGGCCATGGCTAGTAAGCGAAAAATGATATATCGCACGAAATTCCAGCGCACGAAATGCAAGAAAAGGGGCAAAATGATCGTTTTGCCCTCGTGTTAAACATAGCATCCCTATTTAACATAGGAACAAAACGATCATTTTATCCCTTTTTTTGCGTTCGTACGGTTGAAATTTCGTGCGCTATATCATTTATGCTAGTAAGCTCTAGCCGCCCCGTGAATTCGGGCCAAACCCGCCTCCTCTCTGTCCTTGTCCGTCGGGCATTCGACAGAATGATTAGACGTTGCCATGCTCTTACTTAATTTCCTAATTATGATGATAGATTTATTTATTATTTCATGCTATTGTCCACACCTATTCATAATGATTATACGGTTGCAATCATCATTATCATCATCACCACATTCACATTTCACATGGAAGCCTCTACATAGCATAGCACAGCACATTTCATTGCACTGTTCGACGGAAAGGGGACAAGGGTGCTTGATGCTTTCCCTAAAATGATATAACGCACGAAATAAGTAGGACACGAACGCACGAATTGGATTGAAATGACCAAAATATCCCGTATTGAATGTTAACATGAAATTCAATACGGGGTATTTTGATCATTTCAATCCGATTCGTGCATTTGTGTCCTGCTTCGTTCGTGCGTTGTATCATATATGTGCTTTTACAATTTTTTTTATAAAACATATGAGGAGCGAGGAGGTCTGATCGATTAGAGAGTGATGGTTTATATAGTTACTTTAGCGGTATTTATATTTTTTTGATATATTTATTATTATTTTTATTTCTTTTTTGTTTTATTTCGATTTGTATCTCCTGCTTTAACTCTCCTATTGCCTTTTAAGATTTTTTAAGTTGGGGTCTCTACAAAAATAGTCTCTTTTATATCTTTTGGGATAATGACATGAATGTGTATATTTCACCCTCCCCAAATTCTGTCTACGGACGGAATTTAATGGGTATGTTTGATTTGATTTATACAAGGGGCAAGGAGCGGGATCACAAAATTCGACTAATCCTGCGGGTTTGAATAATGTGTTCTTAGAGAATTGATCAATTAAGTCGCAGGCCAAAACCCAGGGCCTACCCGAAATATTCCTTCACCAGCGGGAATCGAACCCTGTACCTCTGGACAAACCTTGATGCAGAATGCTTCACCGCTGGAACAACGGGATAGATGCTTTAACACATGTTCTTCAAGATTAATATTTTGATTTTTCATTTAAAACATATATTATGTTATGATTTTTTTAAAAACATTTTTTTAGAACAAGTACAAGTACCCTCCTTAATAATACACAACTATACCGATTTTTGGTATTATTGGTAACCAATTTCGTGATTAAAAATAATATATACAAATCTGTGAAATAATGAACATTTAATTTGTGTTGACCCTGCTGCCTTGGCACATACAGCCTTTTACCCATGTCATGTCATCGATGTTGCAGTGAATAATGCGACAGATATTTGAAGATTCACCTGATTCCTTGTTTTATACTTTGTAACTTTTCTGCCAAATTATTTAATTTCCACAATCATGACCTTAACCACCCTCGTGACTTTGAGCCAAATCATTTAATTATTTGGTCGCGAAATATTAGAAATACAAATTAAAGTTTAAAAGAATTATCAAATTTATTTATTTAATAAGTTATCGACCATCCAAAAAAACTTTCTTGGTGGGTTCTTAATACAAATAGGAAAATACCGAGGATTAGTTCATAAACACGTCAAACCAAAATAAATGGCGGGATAGGAGGGGTGGTAATAAAAAATTCGATGATCGGTATTTATACTAAATAATAGAGGTAAATTGGATTAGGATTGGGATCCAACTTGTGATCCCGAGATTTTTTGGTATGGTTCGGTAAGTCGGTAAATTGATATTTTATTAAAAAATAAAAAAAAATCAATATAGGTAATTCGATATTTCAAAATTATGTATTTCGGTAATTCGATATCAGTAATTTAATATTTCGAGTCGAGATCGGTAAGCTTTTTTAATACCAAAAAATTTTGATCTCCCGATTAAGCAGCCCTAGTTAGGAGTTTGGGGGTTAGACATATTAATAATGCACTATTAGAAAATTAGGGATGGAGGACAAAAAGAGGGTTGTGGAGTTTGGTGTTGGCTTCAAATTATGGAGTCCAAGAAGAGTTTAATGTAGGAGAGGTGAAAGGAAATATCGAAAGTGAGTTGAGGGGAGGGCGACAAGTGAGGAGAGGGAGGGGTAGAGGATGAATACATGGTTCCAATGGTGAAGAAACTTATAGAAAGTGTGTGAGTCGGACTGGTTTAAGGATAATGTTGTGAAGTTAATAGGGGAGGGGACCTGATCAAAAAATAAATAAATAGGGGAGGGGAGCATTACCGAATTTTGGTAAGAGAGATAGGTAGGGGAGAAGATATTGGTTGAAAATTTTGAAATATTGTATAGAATAAAAAGAGTGGAGGGGGCACTAGTACATAACTGAGGAAGAATGGAGTAAGAAATGGAGAGGTGAGTGAAAATGGCGAAGGAGTCTGTTGGTATGGGAGGAACAATAAGTGTTGAGACTGAAAGTCTTTATAACTAACTATGTTTTGTTGAAACGAAATGAAGATAAATGGTTTTGGTAACCAAATACAAATGAAGTTTACTGTAGGATCTAAGAGTCGATTTCTAAAATTCTAAAAACTTTCAAATTCGGACCAAACTTGAAATCAAGCTCAAAATTTGTATTTAATTCATGTTCTAAACTGAGGGATAGCTGTACTTACTTCGAATTCGGGCCGAAATTAAAGAAGCCAAGCAAACTCGATCAAAATCGTGAAATTCGAAGAGTCGCGTAGCTTCCAACAGAGAAAGCTCAACTGTGAACACTCACTGACAACATAAACGGGGTTGCTAGACCCTTGCTGTAGGATCTACGGCTCCGATTTCTAAACGTATCGAATGTGTTCACATTCGAACCAACCAAGGAAATCGAGCCAAAACCATGTTAGTTCGTGTTCTAGAGTTCAAGGTAAGCCATACGTACCTTTACTGGCCAGATTCCGGCCAAAAATTGCCGGTGAAAACCGAAACCTTCTACGAGCTCGTGCGAAAACCGTGGAGCACGAAACCCCCAACAAGCGGGTCTCTATCACGTGCACTCTCTAGGAAATCGAAGGGGCTGCTAGACCCTTGTTCAGGCGACTCACGTGATATGAATCTTTGTCGAACTTGTGACAAAACCCCACACCAATTCGATGATTGAAACACACGATCTAAAAGGGACGAGTTTGTTGTGCTTTCGCCTGAAGACAACTTGTGTCAGCCAACGAGTAGTCACG
>JAOWBN010201251.1:0-14740 GCA_028565015.1 Pinguicula moranensis | reverse complement strand
TTATAAACGTACATTTATAAAATTTATAATTTTGTAAAAGATTAATAAATTTAGACTTGTTATAAAATTTATAAAAATATTTTTTTAATATAATTTTCGTTACACGAAATGAAAAAAAATTACAAAATTAAAAAAATAAATCCATCGACCCGGCGGGTCAACCGTGCCTGAACCGTGTCGGACTCAGCATAACCCGGAGGGTGACACAGGGCACGGAGAGCCAAGCCGGGTCAACCGTGCCCGGTTAGCCCGCCGGAAAGAGCCAAATCCCCGGGCGGCCCGACACGGTCACCTCTAGCTCAAGCTGAGTACAAAGTCATGACCCTGAGTGTTGCTGAGATGATGTGGTTGAAGTCCTTGCTGGAAGAGTTGAAAATGGATGTGGGAGCACAAATGCAGTTGTGGGGCGATAACAAGTCAGCTATCAGTATTGGCAATAACCCAGTCCAACATGCCAGAACTAAACATGTAGAGATTGACAGGTTCTTCATCAAAGAAAGCTGACCAGCGGGTTTCTGAAATGAGGACATGTGGGGACCAGACTTCTGACTGCCTCACCAAGGGCCTTAGCGCACTAGATTTAGATATGTTTTGTAACAAGATGGGCTTGATCAATATATTTCGCCTATCTTGAGGGAGAGTGCTGAATAAACGTGTGCAAGGGGTTAAGTGATAACCTAACCCTTGCACACCACCTAACACACACATCCACGTATCTATATGTATATATATGTGTATTGATTCATATGTAAGACACAAGATTTGGATACTAAAATCTGATTTCAAGTCTACCCAACATTCAAAATGTGTTGTCGGAATAGATTTATTGGGCATACGATTGAAAAATAGCATGCAATCTTTATTGCCTTCCCCCATAGATATCCAGGTAGGTAAGTGTCACTCATCATGTTTCACATCAAATCGAGGGTGCGATTACGCCTTTCGACCACTCATTTTGCTCAGAATGTCCAGGCATGGTATATCGAGAAATGATTCGCGAACGGTCCAATATGTTTCTAGTAGTATCATGTCTGCCATAATACTCACCTCCATGATCCGATCTAACAATTTTAATGACTTTTCCATATTGTTTCTCAGTTTCCAATTTGAAAATCTTGAACTTGTCAAGAACTTTAGATTTGTCATTGATCAGAAAGAAATAGTCATATCGTGAGAAAATATCAATAAAGGTCGCAAGATAGTTGTTGCTGCATAATGTGGAAGTATAAGGCCACTGATATGTGTATGAACAATCTCTAATATTCAGAACTGTGTTCCACTTTTCTTTTTAACCTTTGTCTTGCCACGCATTCAAGGAACGCATTTTTTTTGGTTATTTCAAAGCTCCAGCTGTGGTTCTTAACAAACTGAATTCCATAATGATGTCCTTCTTCTGGGGCTGCAGCAAAGACACAAGAAAGATTTGCTGGCTTTCTTGGAGCAAGATCACAACACCAATTGAAAGAGGGGGACTTGGTATTCGAAATTTGCAAGCTTTCAACAATGCAATGCTTGGTAAGTGGTGTGTTAGAATTCTCTATGATGAAAAGAGCTTGGCAAGGGATATACTGTGCTCTAAATATGGACAGAGAGGTGTGCTGGAATTAGGTAGTCTGAGTGAGCTGAAGCTCGCTGCCAGCTTGAGCAGAAGACTGGGTAGATCTCAAGCATCCTCCTGGTGGAAGAATATATAGGGTACAGAAAACTCTCTTCAGTTCAGCCAGAATGTAAAACTCAGTTTAGACAATGGTTTAAACATCAGATTCTGGTCTGATCCTTGGCACCTCCACTCTTCATTATTTGCAAGATATCCAAGATTATTCAGGATCTCTGTTAATCCAGATGCTTACATTGGGGATATGGGATACTGGCTTAACAATGTTTGGAGATGGAACTGGATATGGCACAGACCATTGTGGGAGTTTTGAACAAACTGATCTAGAAGACCTTCATACCATTCTGCAAGGCATATCCCCGGTATATCAAAGGGCGGACATGTATGTATTTGAGGGTGACAAGGATGGTAACTATACTGTCTCCACTGCTTTCAAAAGGATCATCAGCTCCCTACAAATACCTTACTCTCCTGAGGAAGCCACACTCTTACAGAAGGTCTGGAACAAGATAACTCCTAAGAAGATAATGGTCTTCGGATGGAAATTATTACAAAATGCCTTACTTGTCAAGACTGAACTATTGCACAGGAACATCTTAAGGGATGTACAACACCTAACCTGCACCCTCTGCCAATCAGGTAACGAACTGGAATCTATCACTCATTTTAATCTCTAACTGCTCAGTTTTTGTGCAGATTTGGAATGCAGTATATGAATGGCTAATGTGTGAATCAGGAGCTTCACAAAATCTGACACAGGCACCATCATTGTATGAATTCTGTGATTTAAGACCACACAGTGTCAATTCATGTGCATGGAAGTCCATATGGCTTTCCACAGCCTGGCAGATTTGGAAAACAAGAAATAAAATACACTTTCAAGCAGCGGAGATTAACAATTCACAGATTATCCAAATCATACAGCATTCAACTTAGCTATGGATAAAGGCAAAAAGAACTGACCATTTGTTTTCTTACTCTCCAGTTGATTTGTTTTAAAGCCAGAAACCTGTATGAGGTTCGGGGTGTGAAAAATAGAGGGCAGGTTATATTTTGCAAAGTGGAATCTATGGAGTAGTGGACAGTCAGAACCTTTGACACTGTGAATCATAAATTGGCCACACTCACTAACTCTCTGCTTCTTGATCATGCCCTCTTTTACCATCTACAGGTTGTATAAGGAGCCTCCACACAGTTCCAGACACTAGAGAACTCATATAACTCACTTGCATTTGGCATTAATAACAGAACAACATCATCTCCTTCCCCCAACCCCAACCCACTCACTTATTGTTGTTCCATTTTGTGCAAGATTAATGTCTCTTCATTTCGTGAAGGTACAAGTAGGATGCATATCTACTGTGGGGGAAACTATCTAGATACTTTCAATGAACATATACCTCATATGGATCGACAGACCGAATATTGCATTTCATTCACTTTCCATAAGAATGTTGTGAGAGCATTACTAGTGTGCATTTGTGACATTATGTAACAGACCTAGAACATCAACAAGGAAAAAGTAGAGCATGGGTGGTTGGTTGAATATTACTAGACTTTGATGCTATAAGATTAATAGGCAGAGCTTTGTTAACTACTTCAGTAAAAACACCTGTAACCTCTAGCAGCCTGCATAGTTTAAAGCAGTAGATCAATGTTGTATTGCCATAAGTCTTTGATTTTGGAAGTGTTGCAACAATCTCTAGGCCATGACACTATTAGGTACACGGGCCGAGCTGGGTTTTTAGTAAAGTAAAGACTCTTGTAGTCATCGCATCACAACCTGCATAGCTGACAGTCATGTGATCACTTCTTCCGACCCCCATCCTATTACAACGTCGCAAATACAGATAGAAGTACAATGACCACTACATAGCTTCTTCTAGTTTGCTTAATAATGTATTCTTATTTTTATTATGAACATTGTACCTATTTTCTATTTAATGAATTTTTGCCCATAAAAAAAAAGGAACGCATACTCCAAGATCATTAAAAATCAAGAGGTGACAAGACACTATATTTCACCAGTCGTTCTACTTTTTCTTTAGAAATATGGCCAAATCTCATGTGCCACAATAAGGACGAGTTTTCTCTAGGAAGAGGCCTCTTGGATGTGAGGATTCAACAACAAAATTTTCATTCAAAATCCCAATTGATAACATCAACTGATACAACCCATTAGTCAAAACATAGTCACCCGCACTTTTCGAATGATACAACAAAATGACTTTCTGATTCCCAATATAAAAGTCATAACCAAATACATCTACAGGGAAGGAAAAATCATTATATGCTTAAAGGATGGTATATAGAGTGCGTTTTCTAAAACAAGCTCATAGCCAGTACTTAAAACAAGGGAGATAGTTCCCTCACACAAACTTGACCTCTATTTCACGATCATCTCCAACTTTCAGTGTAGATTCTTGCTCACTTGGTTCCCATTTGTTTTTAAAGTCCTTGAGCTTACTTTTTCTCTAGCTGTTGGAATATGGGCTTTAAGACTATGTTCTAGATAATTCCTAAAAGTCCATGTTCTAGTAAACTCCTACCAATGTTTCAAAGGGTTTTTTTATTCCTAGTTTACCCTTATGTATTCCTATATAAACTCATGTATCCCTTCAAATCTAATACAACAATTATTCTTCACCTAATTCTATTTGGTATCAGAGCCTAAACCTAGACCTAGCCGACACTCCCTCTCCACAAAACCACAAACAACAAACCAGCGCCCCCTCTCTCCACCACACACTGTCGCCGCCCTACCAAACTAACAAGGAAATTGCCAGGCAGCTTTGTCTTTTGGCTGCCATGTATCTTTTGTGCACTCTCCTGCACAACGGGTCACCAGTAGCCTATTGAATGGCCGAAATTTTCAAGCTTGGTCAACTAGACTGCACTTATTCCTTGGCGGTAAACGAAAGCTAAGTTGGCTTTCTGAGACAAATAAGCCCCCACTGGAGATCGATCCAAAAGCTTTTGAAGATTGGAATCCTGAAAATTCCGTCATCCTAGGATGAATGTTCCACTCCATGGAGATGATTGTTTACAACATGTTCATGTATCATACGACGGTATCAGAACTTTGGGGGAATCTCAAGCGCATTTTCGGGCATTTGCGGAATGACTCACGTGTTTTTGAACTTCATCAAGACCTTAACCATGCATCTCAGGTATCTATGGGAGTTTCTATCGCTAAATATTTTGGCTATCTGCAGACACGCTGGAAAGAACTCTCTCAGTATGAACCCTTGAGTGACTTTCACTGCAACAAATGTTTCAAAGTGGAATCCAAGCGTCTTGAGCTCCACCATACATACCAGTTCTTGATGGGCTTTAAACCCGAGTACAAGTCCCTTAGGATCCAAATGCTAAATACCACACCAATGCCCAGGCTATTTGATGCATTCGTCAACATTGAGGCTGATGAACGACGATGCAGTCTCCTTCCAGTTCTTGGCACACCTCCGTTTACTGATTAGGTAGCGTTTGTTGGATCCTCTAGCCCTCGCTCTACTCGTCCTTATTGCAAGCACTATTAGAAATCGGGTCACACTATTGATTGTTGTTTTACCCCGCATCCCGAGTTGAAGAAGCAGTTTGATAAAGACCGAGCTGCAGGGCGTGGGAAGGGGTATGGTCAAGGTACATCACGTATGGGTGCTATTGCAGAACATGCCAATGAGTCTAGCTATACACCTTCTGATTTTAGCCAACTTCAGTCTCAGATGGCCCAGCTTCAAGCCCGTCTCGATATGATGACATCTTCTTCCTTAGGTTTTACTACTGTTGTTGCTGCTACAGGTGTTCCTATTGCCTTGCATGGTAAGTCCACTCACCCTGATTGGCTTCTGGACTATAGATCTAATAACCATATGACTGGTGAGTTGTTCGTCCTCACTTATTCATTAGCATCCTTAAATGAGTTTGTTCGCGTTGCTGATGAATCTTTAGTTCCCATCAGTGATCGAGGTTCCTGTGATTTATCCCCTGATATTACTTTCTCTTCTATATGTTATGTCTCTAAACTTGCATGTAACCTTCTTTCTATCTATCAACTAGCCTCCAAACTGAACAATGTTGTTGTTTTCTTGCCACATTCTTGCTATTTGTAGGACTTGCATACAAATAAGATTTTTGGTCGGGGGTATGAGCGTGGTGGCCTCTACTACTTTGGCGACTTTCCATCGTCCGAGAAGTCGTCCCCATTGCAAGCCAATGTGTCTTTACTTCCGTTAGTTTTGTCAGATTCTTGTAATTGTAGTTTTTTTCAAAACACTAGATTTGTGGCATGCTCGTCTTGGTCATGCCAACTTTCAATATCTGTCTGTTATTTTCTGAGTTTAATAAAGCGTGCAATGACTCTTCCTTTCATTGTGTTGTTTGTCAATGGTCTAAGCATACTCGTACTTTATATGTTCCTCGTATGCATCATTCCCGATAGAAATTTTACCTTGTTACTAGGATATCTGGGGTCCTCACATGTCACCTCCCTCTCACAACATCACTACTATGTCACGTTATTGATGACCACACACGTTGCACGTGGGTCTACCTGATGAAAAATAATTCTGAAGTCTTTTCTCACTTTCATACCTTTCTCCACATGGTCAAAACCCAGTACAATTCTTTGTGTGGGCTATTCGATCAAACAATGGATGGGAGTATATCTCAGAAGGCTTTCGGGCTGAACTGAACAAATGTGGAATCCTCCAACAACTCACCTGTCCATACACTCCTGAGCAGAATGGTGTGGCAGAACGTAAAAATCGACACCTCATCTTAGCAGTATGGTGTTTGCTTCGAAGGATGGGGGTTCCTAAATTTTTTTGGCACATGACTCTTCTCATCACCACATTCCTTATCAATAGGACTCCCAGTCGTATTTTGGGGGGCAGGGCACCATTACATGTTTTTGAGCTTGATAGTGTCCCGTTTCCCCTACTTCCTCAGAAATTTAGGTGTACTTGCTTCATTTAGAACAAAAGTCCAACTCGTACGAAAATTGATGATAAGGCAATTCATTGTGTATTCTTGGGCTACTCCTTCATGTCCCGAGGTTATCGGTGTTATGACCCTCTCACTCGACATTATTATCATACCATGAATGTTACTTTTTTGGAAATTATCCCATATTTTTCAGGTATTTTCACGACTCCATATGCTCCCGAGGACCCAGAGACTAGCCCTCATCCTATTCTGATCTTTGATCTATCTCTTCTTTCTGTCCCTGCGGTCCCCTCTGAGCATGCGGCCCTTTCTAATCCCAAGTCTCCTATCGCCCGGCCACCAATCACTCAAACGTATGCTTACCCACGCTCCGTTGTGTTCCTGCCAGAGCCCTCTTCAGATTCAAATACTGTCTCACCTCCCTCTTTGTCCATTATACTTACACCCATTTATCCAACCCGTGATAGACGACCTCCAGATTGCTTAACTTTTAAATGTTCCACTAGCCATCCTATTTCCAAGTATCTTTCCTATCAAAGTCTAACCACATCCTATAGAGCCTTCCTCAGTGCAGTTGACTTGGTCTCAATTCCCCGGACTGTTCATGAATCTCTCCAGAGTCCTCATTGAGTGACTGTAATGTAAGCGGAATTGGATGCCTTGGAGCGCAACCACACATGGGAACTTGTATCTCTTCCACCGAGGGTGCGGACTGTTGGTTTTAAGTGAGTCTTTACTATGAAGTATTTGGCTGATGGTACTATTGACAAGTATAAAGCTCATCTTGTGGCTAATTCAAGCAGGTTCTCGGCAATGATTTTGGTGCTATCTTTGCACCTATTGCCAGGCTTATCACGGTTCGCCTTATTTTCTCTCTGGCTGCCTCTTATTCTTGGCCATTGTATCAGCTAGATGTCAAGAATTCCTTTCTGATTGAGGATCTGATTGAGACTATCTATATGGATCCACCGCCCAGTTTTCGAGTTGAGGGGGAGTATTCTGGGAAGGTCTGTCATCTTCGCAAGTCCATATATGGGTCAAAGCAATCTCCCGTGCATGGTTCTGGCGGTTCAGTGATGCACATATGTCTTTAGGCTTTACTCGATGCCAGTCTGATCATACCTGCTTTATACGCTGAAACTCTAGCGGTGAGTGTGTTATTCTCTCTGTCTATATAGATGATATCATTATTACCGAAAATTATACACATGGCATCAATCAAGTAAAACACCACCTTGGAGTAGCATTTGATGTGAAGGATCTTGGCCCACTCAAGTATTTTCTTGGTATTGAAGTGGTAAGGTCTCATCGTGGCATCTCCATGTCCCAACAGAAATACACGCTTGATCTTCTTAAGGACACGGGAATGTTAGAATGTCAGCCTGCTTCCACACCTATGGATTCAAATCAAAAGTTATCTACGAATATGAGAGATTTACTACAAGATCCATCGGTATACCAATGCCTGGTCGGCCAGCTTATTTACTTGACCAATACCAAGCCAGTTTTAATCTTTTCACGGACGACACACCTACATGCAGTCTATCATATTTTTAGATATTTGAAAACTTGCCCGGGTCTTGGTCTTTTCTTCATAGCAGACACTCAATCTGGTCTGTCATGTTTTACAGATGCCGATTATACAGGGTCGAAGAGTGATCATCGATTCACTTCAAGATTGTGCACCTTCCGTGGGAATCATCTTATCTTATGGAAGAACAAGAAACAAGCAGTTGTCTCCCGGTCATCCACTAAAGCTGAATATCGAGCTATGACACAAGGGATGTGTGAGGTATTATGGTTGCGCTCCCTTCTTCAAGAATTGAGGTTCTCCGTAACAGATTCCTCTACTCTATTTGGTGACAACAAGTAAGCCATTATGCTATCATCTGACTCAATTCTTCATGAAAGAACAAAGGAGATTGATATCCACTTCATTCGATAGAAAGTTCAATCAAGGGTTATCGTCCCACAATTTGTTGGTACACATGATCAGACAGCTAACCTATTCACGAATTCTTTTGGCCCAGTACTACTACAAGTGGCAGTCCACAAGCTCGAGCTCGTTGATATTTTCGCTCTCACTTGAGGGGGAGTGTTTGAATATGGGCTTTAAGACCCATGTTCTAGATAATTCCTAAAAGCCTATATTTTATTCAATTCTCTATCAATGTTTTAGATAATTCTTAAAAACCCATGTTCTAGATAGGTCCTAAGGTTTTTTATTCCTAGTTTACCCTTATGTATTCCTATATAAACTCATGTATCCCTTCAAATCTAATACAATAATTAATTTTCACCTAATTCTACTCTAACCAATTGTGGAACTGAACATAGTTGCTTATTCTATGACCTAATTTCTTGCAGAAATGACACCTTCCTGAGAACTTATTCATACCTCCAGATTCTTGATTCTTAGGAGGTTGACCCTCGATACCACGCTTTCCTGAGCATTGACCAATTTTCATAGCTTGTCTCCTTGGCCTATAAGAATTTTTCTTACCATTATTCCCTTTAGCTTGATGAGACTGAGATGATTGACTCTGATTAGGCTTAGAAACAAGTGGAAAGTAATCTCAGTTTTCTCTTTCTTCAATATATCCTCTTCAACCATACACTTGTAAATGAGATCATTCACATGCCACTTCTCATCCTGGTTGATGTAAGCAATTTTAATTTGAGTGAAATCAGGAGGCAATATGTAAAGTGCAAACACGACAATATACTTATATGGCAGAGCTACATCTAAAGCTCTCAGCTTGGATTAAATATGAACAATATTCAGGACATAATTCCTCACACCTTCAATAGTGTTATAACTCACAATCATCAGATCACCCACAATTTCATAATCTCTGCAAAATTTGGCACTGCATATCTCTTCGCAATAGCATCAAGCAAGGCTCTAGCACTCTTTATCTTAGGAAATCCACTCAATAGATGCGCAAAAACTATTTTCTTGATGTATAAGAAAAATAAATGAACAGAACGCTCCAATTTCTTGTGAAACTTTATCTCAGTCTCAGTACTCTTATCAGTTAATGCCACCAGGAGATCAACACGCAAGGCAAGATATATTTCAGTTACCGCGAAGGCAAAGTCAAGATCATGCTTCCATTTCTTGAAGTTTGACCTGGTAAGAACTTCAATAGCAACATTATAGTTATGTATACCGATAGTAACTATTTGTGTGCCACCAAAAATGAAAATTATCAATATTATGTGCAAATATGCTTTAGAACAATATAAGCATAAACATAATAGAGAATTCAGTGTATCATCGCATATCCCCTTGTGAGAAAATATAAGTGTCCATTTGGTAGCCAAACTCTAGTAATCCGGCTTCGCGGATTACTTTGGTCTATCGCGAGTTTATTTTTTTGTCCTCCGTTTGGTAGAGCCCTATCGAGATTATCAATTAGGGTTATTGATTATTTGATAACTGAGTTGGAAATGGTAGATTACATCAAAATAGAATATATTCATGTTATTTTACTAAAATCTCCCCAGCCCTAAATATAAAAACAATTCTTCTCAAACCCTAATTCATTTCTTCATTTCGCGCAGTAGAAACAAGATTTGTTGTGGAATGATAGAACTACGACTTCACCTTGCAAGTTTTTTGCAAGACTTAGAATAGATAAGTCAAAAGTTTGAGACTTACCCTATAAAAATTATGATGAAATCTGCTACCTGAGGCATTTGTTGGGTTTTTCTTTTGTTTGTTGAAGAGGGGGAAGGAGAAGGGTCCTGAGGATGGAATCAATGGAGGGACGAATATGACCCAAAATTTGAGGCATAATTCGAATCTGGTGGTGCCTTAGAGCAATAATTTTATACGTGAAATTTGAAAGCATGATTGTGGATAAGAATGGATTGGATGTACTGTATTGGAAGAACTTGGAAGATGGATGTGTGGGGGAACAGAAGAAGCTTTTACAACAAACTTTACAAGAGCTTGAGAGAAGAAGAGAAAAGAATGGTGAGTGGCAAAAGGAGGAAGTCAAAGTCGTTGGTGCAGGAAGCTCTGTTGCTTAGAGGGAGGAATGAAAAGGAAGAAGATAAGATGATAGAGAAAGCGTCATCGTTTTCAGATATTCGGGTACTGTGTAATAATTAAATGTTATTAAGGGTAAATAGACAAGACAAGTAAATGCGGGATTACCTAAACCTTGCATAAACTCCGGATAAAAAGTAAGAGCAGTACATGTTTTATCCTTGCCCAAGAAGTTATCATGCGGGCAGAAAAAATGTCGATCGGGTTACCAAACATGGGTACAAGTGGGATAACTCACCAAAAATCGACTTTATCCGCCTTCAAATATGCTACCAAACGGACCCTAACATGCCAAGAAGAATTTTCTACATCAAGTGGCATGGGATATGAATAACCCCGGAGAATTCAGCCACCTTTGGGTTCCAAAATTATTTCTATCACGGTCCAACCTTGATTGCAATATATCAAGATGCACAATAATTTTCTTTGGGAAAAAAATTATACGCTTTGATAACAATAACCATGAATACAATACGAGAAATCTTCTATATTAACTTCCGAGTTCATCGCTTCGGTGATAACACCCAAAAATTAATTTTATAGATCCTCTATTCAGGTAATATGACACTCAAAAGGCCCATAATATTTAATCCGTGTAAATTAGAAACAAAATCGCATAACCATCATATTAGGTCTCAAATTATTGGGTTTAATATTAAATGCCTAACCAGTTCTTTGATAACGGGCCATAAATGTAAGAACAAGAACTTGGCCCACTGGCCGATTATAATGGTATGCAACTATAGAACCACACATGTCTGGACTTTCAAAAAAACAAATAAAACAAATAGGCCCACTTACATAAAATGGTTGAAGTCAACAATATCATACCATTAGCCATTACACACGGGTATTGAGATTGTATAGAATGATTGTATAAGGTCTCTTCCTGGAGGATTGAGATTGTACGGAATATTTGTATAATGTAAATTCATGGATGCTGATTGTAGTATGCTATCGAGTTTCAGTTATATCGGTCGGAAGTTATCAGTCTTGTTTCATATATATATTATATAACATCAACATATAATTTATATCCCTGTTTGTCATATGAATCCAGTTATTTCAGAAAGAAAAAAGGAGAAATTGAAGAACGGACAAAGTCTTCTCCTCCAAACCTATAGGACAAGCTTGATGGGTTAGGTTGGTCCTTTATATAGATAGAAGGAGAGACTTAGCCCAATTACAAAATGTTATGCCCTTAATCCTACCCATTAAAGATTGAACCAACTATTAGGCCTACACTAGCTGTCAATTCTGAGTGATTCTGGACTTTCAATATGTCACAATTCAAGTCCAAAACATTATTACAACAATTAATAGAAGCCCATTATCAAAATATTTCGACCATATTCCTCATAATGTTCTTCTATATATTCGCAATCTCGCGACCTTTCCTCGTAATATTTTGCAAGTTCTCTCTATGAGGGAACAAGGCAGGGTAGGGGTACAGAACATAGGTTTAGGCTTCGGCACTTGGAATGTAGGGACCTTGACAGCGAAGTCTTTAGAGTTGGTAGATATCCTAAGGAAGAGAAGAGTGGATATGCCTGCAAGAGACAAAATGGAAGGGAGAGAGGGCGAGAGAAGTAAATGGGTACAAACTATGGTACTCTGGGTTGGCTAGCGGGAGGAATGGGGTGGGAATCATGGTATCAGAGAAATTCAAGGATTGTGTCGTGGAGGTAACAAGGACCGACGATAGGCTTATGGCATTAAAGATAGTGGTGGGGTTGGAGGTGGTGAATATTGTTTGCGGTTACGCACCTCAAGGGAGCCTAGGCGAGAGGGAAAAACACGATTTCTGGGAAAAGCTAGATTTTGTAGTGAGTATCATCCCCATGGAGCAAAAGATTTTCATAGGTAGTGATTTTAATGGCCATGTTGGGATGAGGGTGGATGGGTGTCCAGGCGTACATGGAGGTTTGGGGTTTGTTTTGAAAAATGACAGCGGTAGGGAGCTCTTGGACTTTGCAGTCGCGCATGATTTGGTGGTGGTTAATACATTTTTTTAAGAAACAAGACGAGCACTTAATCACCTTTTAGAGTGAAGGACATAGTACACAAATTAACTTCTTCCTTTTGCGCTAAGGGGATAGGAGTCGTTGTACAAACTGTACGATTTTGCCGGGAGAAGCATTGACATCTCCGCTCGTTTTTTAGTGATGGATGTCACTTTGAGAGGAAGAGAGGGGGAGAAGATACAGGGCGATAACGAGAGAGTACTATGGAAGAACTTTAAGGGAGAGACGGCTGTAATCTTTCAAAATATGGTTTCCTCGGCATGTTTGGTTAAATAGGTGGAAGGTGTAGATCATTTGTGGTCTGCCATGGCAACAATCATTAGGGGAATAGCTAAAGAAGTCTTAGGGGTTACATCCGGGAGAAGAATGATTGGTAGGGAAGCGTGGTGGTGGAGTGAGGAGGCACAAACAAAAGTTAAAGCCAAGTAAGATAAATTTAAGCAACTTATGGCGACTACGGGGATGAAGAGAGGGTGCAACGAAAGGAGAAGTATCGACAGGCAAAGTCAGAGGAAAAAAGAGCAGTGTCAGAAGCTAAAAGCAAGGCCTACGAGGATATGTATAAGAGATTGGACACTAAGGAGGGTGCGCAAGGTATGTATAAGCTTGCAAAAGCCCGAACCCGAAAGAGTAAGGATATTGACACCGTTAATTATGTAAAGAATGAGGACAGAAAAACCCTTTTGTCAGAGATGATGATTAGAGAAAGGTGGGAAATATACTTCAACAAGTTATTTAATGGGATGCAGGATTATGAAAGCACCTTAGGGGGATGAGGAGTCAGTGCGAAGACCGGAGAACCGGTGCTTTGTTAGACGAATATCGACAATGGAGGTGAAGGGAGCCCTTAGCAAGATGGGAACGACGAAAGTAATGGGGACAGATCAGATGCCGATTGAGCTATGGAGGTGTCTAGGAGAAGTAGGGGCGCAATGGCTAAAGAATTTTTTTAACACCATCCTGTAAACGGGAAAGATGTCAGCTAAGTGGAGAAGTAGCGTAGTAGTGCCGCTCTATAAGAATAAGGGAGACGTACAAGAATATAGTAATTACCGGGGTATTAAGCTCCTGAGCCATACAATAAAATTATGGAAGAGAGTTATTGAACGAAGACTATGGAGAGAAGTGCACGTAAAGAGATCCAATTCGGGTTTATGCCTGGGAGGTCGACGATGGAAGCAATTCATCTCCTCAGACGGTTAATGGAGAAATATAGAGAATGTAAGTGAAGTCTACATATGGTCTTTATAGGCCTAGAGAATGCGTATGATTCTATACCGAGAGAGGTTTCTGGGAATATTTAGAAACCAAGAATGTTCCGTGGATATATGTAAGAGCTATAAAGGATATGTGTGAAAGCGCAAAGACTAGTGTGCGAACTCCAATGGGGGAAACAAAGTACTTTCCAGTGGATACAGGATTGCATCAAGGTTCAGCAGCACTGGGCCCTTTTCTTTTCGGGGTGATTATGGATGTACTTTCTTGGGACATATAAGATGAAGTACTATGGTGTATATTGTTCGCAAATGATATTGTCTTAATGGAAGAGATGAAGGAGGAGGTTAACGCTAAGTTGTATCATTGGAGAGTGACATTAGAGGCCAAGAGACTACATTTGAGTCGCTCGAAGACTGTGTATGTGGCATGCAATTTTGCGAATGAAATGGAAGAGGGTGGAACAGAAGTTAGGGTTACGGACCAACTACTCCCACAAAGGATTGTTTCAAATATTTAGGATCTGTCAAACAAAAGGATGGGGGTTGAAGGCGATGTTATCCATCATATGAAGGTCGGATCGATAAAATGGAGATCTGCTAGTGGATTGTTATGCGATAAGAAATTCTCACTAAAGTTGAAGGAAAATTTTTATAAGACGGTTATAAGACCGGCTATACTCTACGGGTTAGAGTGTTTGGTTATGAGATTTTCACATATGCAGAAGTTTGAGGTAGCAAAGATGAAAATGTTAAGGTGGATGTGTGGGTGTACGTAGAGATGCCCAAAATGGCACGGGGCCCGGAACCGGCACGGTGGGTCCGGGGCCCGCCGTGCCCCGTGCCGCGAGCAGCACGCGCCATGCGGGCCATGCCCGGGTCG
>JAOWBN010201240.1:0-14742 GCA_028565015.1 Pinguicula moranensis | reverse complement strand
ATAAGTCTAAGGCTTTTATAAAAGAAAAGGGGGACACACTTAACAAGTTTATTCAAATATCAAAAGCTAAGTAAAATAAGTTAAATATAGGCCTATTTATAGGCCCTAACACGTTCAAAGTTAAAAGGTACGAATGAACGAATGCATTGATTCTAAGAGATGCATCTGTTTGCAAAGAAATGCATATTCAAAAAGGTATGTCTATTGATGGACAGATGCATCCTTTGGCAAAGAGGTGCATCCTTTCACGAAGGGGTGCGTCCATTGGTGAAGAGATGCGTCCTTTCATGAAGGGTTACATCCATTAGTGAAGAGTTGCCTCCATTCTAAAAGAGTGCATCCATTAGTAAAGAGGTGCAATCGTTCATGAAGATGTGTGACATTTGGTGAAGAGATGCAACCATGCGTGAAGGATTGCATCCGTTGGTGAAGAGGTGCAACGGTTCATGAAGGGGTATGTTTGTTAGAATCGTTGCTTCGGTTTGAAGAGATGCATCCTCTCGAAGTGGTGAAGCCCTTGAGTCATCCACCTCGGCCAACCATCTCTTACTGAATCCCACGAGCTCATCCTTGATATGCTTAGCTAAAGCTCTAGTTATTAGTCCACTTGGCCAAGCTAGTGAATTCTTCGTTAACTCAGATCCTTATAGTGCAGCTTGTTCTACATCATAATGGTCGTCCCCTTTAAGCTTCTCTATGGCCCAACACTCTTTTATGAGCTCAACAACTCTTTCATCTCGTAGCCTTGTGATCGGATCATTTAGCACAACCATTGGGTCCTGTGTTTCCTTATCTAGATCCAACCTAGTGTACCATCTGGACTGCTTGAATGAAAGAGACACTATGCAGTACAACAAGCTACAACAGTCTGATTCCGGCTCAAGGCAGTCTCCTCTCTAATGCGAATATTATCATATAACATTCGAGGTCTTGGTAAAACCCACAAGAGATCTGAATTAAGAAATCTTGTTTGTTCGCATAAAGTGGATTCATTATGTATCCAAGAAACAAGATTATTGTTTTTGAACAAATGGCAATGTATGTCTTTGTGTCCGAATGATGGATTTGACTGGTGTCGCACTGATGCTATTGTCTTCATGCCTACTGAGACTCAAATGATTATTGTGGAGCTGTATAGAGTTGTTACTTTCAAATAACTCCACGGTATGTTGGTGTATTGTGGGTAACTACAATGCAATTTGTAACCCTGATGAACGTCATAATATGGTTCCTATGCAAAGAATAGAAATGTCATAGTTCAGTTAGTTCATACTTAATTCTGACCTTGTGGATCTTTCCCATCAAAAGTATCGTTTCACTTGCATCTCTAGAGGGGGGCTTTACTGTAGTAGATTGGACAAATTACAACTCTCAGGCTCTTGGTTGCAAAAGTGGCCGGATCTAATGCAAAAAGGTCTAGACAGATTTTCATCTAATCATAGGCCTTTACTATTGAAGTTGGAGGAAAAAAACTGGGGACCAAAAGTAGTAAGAACGTTGAACTGTTGTCATACTGATGCAGGTTTTGCAGATTTTGGTAAAACAGAATGGTTGGCCATAATGGACCATTCTAGTTTTTTTCTTCAATAAAAGCTACATCTGATGCACTTGAAGCTTAGTAATTGTAAAAAGAACGGGTTTGGTATGGTGGACAGAACAATGAGATAAGCTAATTGGATTCAACTGCAGAAGGCACTGAAGAACAAGGAGTCTATCTTAATGCAGAAATCTAGATTCAAATGGATCTGGGAAGGTGATGGCAATAATAAGTTTTCCACGTTAGAGTCTCCTTTAACAGTGGGATGAATCATATAAGCGGCCTGAATTTTAATGGAGTATGGACAAAAGGGGTAAGGAAAGTGAAGGCATGAATTACTAATTATTTTGCTGATCATTTCTCTGCAGAAACTTGGAGGCGTCTTACTTTAGATCTCCTACCAAATGCTAGGGTGTCTAATGCAGACAATCCGTTCCTTACAAAGTGTTCACTAAAGCTGAAAAGAAAAGGTGTTGAGTTGTGCAACTAACAAGAGCCCAGGTTCATACGGTTACAGCTCTTTCTTCATCCAATACCATTGAAATATATTGAAGTACGACTTTGTATCGTTCATCCAAGAGTTCCACTCAAAGAGCAGGCTTTCCAAAAGGATGAATACTACGTTCATCACTTTAGCCCCCAAGGTAACAAATCCAGTTCAGCTAGAGCGTTTTAGACCTATCTTCTTGGTTGGCCGTGGGTACAAAGTTCTATCTAAATTATTGACCAACAAATTGAAGACGGTAATGCCAAAGATCATATCGCGAAACCAAATTTCTTTCCTTTAGGATCATCAGATTTTGGACGATGTTCTTATAGCTAATGAGGTGATACACTCAGCAAAACAATCAAAGAAAAGTACAGTGATGTTCAAGGTAGATTTTGGTAAAGCTTATGATACGGTGGAGTGGACTTTTCTGCTTGCAATGTTGCGGAAAATGGAATTCTATAAAGTGTGGGTGGATTGGATACAAGCGTGCGTTACAACTGCAATAGTTTTAATAAACGATAGTAGTGCTGGAGAATTCAAACTCAGAAGGGGCCTTCGTCAGGGAGATCCGCTATTTCCTTTCTTATTTTTGATTTTAGTTGAAGGTCTATATTTCATAATAAGTCGTTCAATTGAACAGAGAAAATGGTCTGGTACTAAGGTAAGAGAAATTTGTATCTCACACCTTCAATACATGGACGATACACTTTTATTTGCTGAGGTTACATGGGGAAATATTAGGCTAATGAAACGAATCTTGATAGTTTTTTGAATTAATCTCTTGTTTTTCTATAAACTTTGTTAAAAGTAGGTTGGAGAGACACGCAAGATTGTTATATTGTCAACATGCTTTGCTTCTCTATTTGTACCTAGAATTACCTCTTGGATACAACCCTCATAGGGTTAAGATGTGGGATCGAGTAACTAAAGTTATCAACAAAAGAATTCAAAGATGGGACAATAAGTTTTTTGTCCTATGAAGGGAAAGTCACCTTCATCAAGCCAGTTTTGTCATGTTTACCTACCTGTTACTTCTTACTATTTAAAGCACCTGAGCAAGTGATCGAATCCGTCCAATCTATGTTCTATAATTTCTTGTGGATATAGTCTTCTACCTTTAAGCGTCATATTCACTGGATTGCTTGGCCGGACCTATGTATTGAGGTGAAAGAGGGAGGACTAAGAATTAGAGATGTGAATGTGATGAACAAGACATTATTATGTAAGTGGCCATGGCGCTTGAGGGAGGACACTGCGAGCTTCTGGAGTGCAATTATCATATCTAAGTACTATAAGCAAGGTGATCATCTTTTTGACTGAAAGTTAACTACCATGCCTGATGTTATCTCCTATCTTTAGGTGGACATTTGGAAACTCTTAAAAGATGAATGGTGCCCATAAGTCATTAAAAGATCGTTCAGCAATAACAATATGAAGCTCTAAGTGATCAGTGGAGACAAGCCTCTATTTTGGCATCACAATTGGAATGGAGATGGGTGCTATGGTCTTGACTAGAGTTAGGCAAACGGGGCGGGCCTGTTTGGCCTGCCCACCAAAAATGGGTTAACGGGTCAGCCCGCCCATTAAAAAACGGGTTGGTGGCGGGATTTGGGTGGAAAATGGCCGGGGCGGGCCATTTTATTATTTAAAAATAAAAAAATATTAAAAATATCAAAAAATATTAAAAAATATTAAAAATATTTAAAAAAAATTAATAAAAATACAAAAACGGGCGGGACGTGCGGGCTATTATACTTAAACGGGTCGGGAGGGCCGGGTATGTTTTGTAAACGGGCTGGGAGGGCCAGACCCATTTTTTCAGCACAGGCAGGCTGGGCTGAAAATTCCAGCACGTTTGCCGACCTCTAGTCTGGACTTCGTGGAAAGAGACGAACGCCATTTGGTTTGATTCTCACACTAGAGCAACTCTACCTCTGGAATGGGTGAAAATGAGCTTATGGTATTGGATAACAGCCAAGAAAAGAAATTTCAGAGGCACAACTATAGGGAATTGGATGCGTCTGCTGAAATGTTGTTGTTCTATTATGTTTTGACGCTGATAGCTATATGAGCTAGTCAGCCCCATGAACCGGGTTACTATGTAATGCATGTAACAAGCTGAGTTGTTTTGGCTGAAGTAAAAAATCGTTTAACTTCCAAAAAAAAGTTGTCTATCCGGTTTCCACTTAGTAAACCAAACCAAACATACACATTATATCCCGCCATTAGGCAAGGTCTGGGAAGGGTAAGATGTACTTAATCATACCCTGACCTCTAAAAAGAGATCAAGAGACTATTTCCGTTGAGATATTTGATTCTTCGAACACACTCACACACACAAGAAAAAACATCAAGAGAGGACGGAGAGAGAATCCAACGACCGCCCTGTGCCCACTTAGTCAGATCTACTAAAATTTTTACAAGGTGTCATCTTTTGACAAAAAAAATAAATAAATAATGGAACTAAATAATATGTGCACATATCAGGATTTTAGTCTAGGTAATTGATAATCTTATTCAAAATTAATAAATAAATAAATAAAGTTGAGCCCGACCGTCCCATCAGATACCAAATCAATTTTTCTCCTTCTCTCTTAACTAAAACAATAATTCTCCTTCACCGGCAAATCACCCCGTCTTGGATTCCACCGTCCACTACAGCCGAAATTCTCCGTATCGCAACGGAGATCGCATAGCTCATATCTGTGGTCTACAAAATGAGATAAGAAAACGGGGATATGGACGATGACCATTGAACTAAATCTTATTTAAAATTTTTTTTTTCTGGTATAACAACTATTAAATTAAACCCGGCGCCATCATCACCGGAAATGATATAGCGCAAGAAGAAAAAAAACGCAAGAAACGCAAGAATTCTCCTCGCCAATGAGAAGTTGCCACGTCGCCAACTTGCCACGTCAGCTTGATAGTCACAGATTTGTTTTATCTTTCCCTTTCTTCCCCATCATCACCCACCGGCCACCGCCCCTTTCCCTTTCTTCCCCATCATCACCCACCGCCGCTTTTCTACAGTCGCCGTGCTCAGTCTTGTTCTTCTTCCTCCTCTTTTGTGTTGTTTCTCTGTTCTTTTCCCAGTTTTTCCGTCGAATCTGCCGGCGTTCTTCGCTGATTTTGGCCGGCCGATACCGGAAAAAGAGAATCGAACAGAATATGCTCTGAATTCGACGGAATTGGAAGGATCCAATCGAACAGAATATACTCGAGGAAAGCACGACTTCGCTGATTTCTCAACGATCCTCTGCTTTTCCTTGTGTTTTTTTGTTATTTTTTGTTTTTTTTTGTGTTGTTTTTCGCATATCTGATTCAATTTTTTTTCTCTAAGCAGCTCTTGGATCTGGATCCCAGATCTGGAATTTATGCAGTTATAGTCCGGTTGTACCGGTTGTAGGCGAGATGTTTTTCTATTTTCTTGAGCAAACAATGAGCTCTTCTCTGTTTATTTTCTGTTTTAGCTCACGTTTTTTTTTGTTTTTTTTTATTTGTTTCTCCCACTCTCTTCTTCTCTCTGGACATTCTCTGGCCATTTGTTACTATTTTTCAGATTCTGCAATATTTCTTTTTTTTTTGTTAGATTTCAAAATTTTTATTATTTTTTTTTCTGTTTGTAAAATTTCTCAGATCTGGAATCTGAAAGTGTTTTTTTTTATTAAGGTTTCTGTTCTTTTTTTTTAACTTGCTTGGCTGAATGAACAGTCGTTTTTCTCCCTCCCTAGCTTCATAGTCGTTCTTCTCTATTTCCTTGACTGAAACGTATTTTTTTTTTACTAGTCTTCTTCTCGCTCCCTGGCTTCATAGCCATTCTTCTACTGAAACTTTTTTTTTTCTTCCAGAAGTTAGCTCCTTCTCTATTTCTCTTTATTTTCTTCTATTTTCTCTCCTCTTATCTTAAGTTGTTAGATCTACAACAGAGAAATGTTTTCCATAGAACACAAATCCGGAAATGCTTTCGGTGAAGAATGAAGAAGAATACAGTCATTATTGCTGCGCCGGATCGTGCCGTTACTACTGGGCCGGATCGGATTGTTACTGACGGGCTGAATCAAGTCGTTCTCTGAGTTATTTTGTTCAATCTTCACATGGATTTATCCATGTTTAGATTCAGAGGGGTTGTTGGGCCTAATATATTAGCCCATATTTTATTTAAGTTTATCATGGGCCAAGCCCTTAGGTTTAGAATAGCTATTATAAATAGCTTGTGTAATATATTTATTTTCATCATCTTCAAAAAATAATAGACGCAGTAGCCAGCGGCTCTTCTCATTTTTCAAATCCATGGCTTCTTCAACAAAGCTTCCAAAACCCCCATGGTTTATTTAACCTCGTCAGTAATGACATCATTGGGACCCAATTTTGATGGCTTATGTCTTATGATCGGTGGGGTGAAGTCATTTTGTTTCTGTACATCTTTCGCACCAAAAGATAATAATAAATAAACGATTTATATTAATGTGGGCGGTCTACCCCTACCGCCCCCATGTCAATCGGTTACTGAGGGAACTGGTAATGTGTGTGTTTTAACCATGGCGATCCTTTTTTCCTTGTGGCGTAGTGGAGACGGGATAGGGTAGCCATGCTGGTAGCATGGGTCTGTTGGTTGAGAGTGAGACAGAAAGACAAAGAAGGCGGCCTACTGAGATCTGTCATCTACAAGGCATAGATCTCGTCAGAAATATTGACTGGTAATAAAGTGGGCTGTGGGCCCATTCTCATAAGTCCATTTTCATATGTCTCCCAACACTCTTGGCCCCATTCTTCTGCACCTACACTATTCAACACATGTTTATTTTATTTTGGGGGAGTATATTTACGTGTACGTTAGTCAAAAGGTATGGAGATTTAAGCTTAACAAGTACTCGTACTTTAATTTTCAGTGTAACAAGTTCTCATATTTTAATTTTCATTGTGTACAAACAGGTCTTTAGGGCATTGTCTGCTGTCCAAAGGCCCAAGATTTGCCTAACTCATTGAAGTGAGTACTTTACATTGATTTGATGGATTAGATATGCCAAAACATAGTTTCAAACAATATAGTTACCTAATTTATTTATTTTTGAAATGAATGTTTTATTGTTGCTAAAAGAAAGGTAAATTATGTTATAGTAAGTACGAATCCTAAAAGACAACCAAAATAAGGGTCTGTTTAATAGCCGGATTACTGCAATTCGGCTACGAGAATAACTGCGGGTCAATCGTAGGATAAAAAATTTTATTCTCCATTTGGTAAAATATCGTCCGAATAATACAAAAATAAAAGTATAAAGTACTCACTTCATATGAGTACCACCAGGATAACACAATATAGTTACCTAATGGAAGACAATGTGTCCTCTCAAACCGACTTCGCTTCCAGCCCGTTGCCTCCAGCCACCGTGTTGTCGCCGTACGTGTTTCTTACATGAAAAAAGTGTAACTAGAAGGCACAAATACGAGAAGAAGAAAAAGCTTAATCTTATTATATTTGTTGAGCCAATTTTGAATCTTGAGTTTCTTGGCCGTTTGTCGGAGCCTAAACGTGAAACGATAAGGAGAGGAGGAAGAACGGAACTCAATGGATCAAGTCATGGGCTTCTCCACCTTTAACAGGCAAAGTCTCCTCTCTCACTATATCTTTCTGCTGTTTGTTTCAGCCTTCTATCTTTCTTTATAATGCCTAAACTTGTGAAATTTCACACCTCCTGCTGCAATTGTTGCTCCGTAGGTGTAGGATGGAAATCGTCGAGCTTGTTGGGGAACTCAAATTTTCTCCATATTAGCAGCTCTAATGGAGATGTGTGTACGCAGAAGAAAACCCACATATTCGTTTTCAGCTTTTCTGTTTCTTTTCTTCTTCCATAAATTAGTATTGGAAGTTTGGGAAAATTTTAGGGAAGAAATCATTTTATATTTGGTACACTCTGTAAATTGTTTTAAAATAAGACATATTTTGGTAACTTTGCATGTTGGATAAACGCGGGATAGCAAAATCCATCTTAAAAATTTGGATAAAATTTGGGGACAAGTAGTAGAGTTATCCCGGGCAAAACCTGTATCCTTCGGGTCCGGGGTCAAATTTTGGGCTACCAAACGATAGATAAACCTATATATCCCTCCAAAATCCAAATTTATTCGTTTATTTACCGGCTACCAAAAGAAGTTTGGCAGCTTATCCATTATCGATGATGAGGCTATCCACAACCATGGAAAAAAATATTTAACACTATCTCCTCCTTATTTTATTAATTATCACACTAAACACACTAAAAATTTCTCTCTCTAACCTTTTGCCAATTTACACAATTATATCTTAAATTTGTTTCTCTCTCTTCCAATATTTTTATTAATACAATATTATTATTTTATAATTTCTTTTAAACTATTTTGTATTTCATTACAATCCTTACCAAAATACTACTAATATATACTATTTATTTAAAATAAATAATCAATAAGTAATTTAAATAATATGAAATAGTTATAAAATAAAATTATGATTTATTAGATAAATAAAACACTCATAGATTTTATCATTAAGAAAAACAAACATTTAAAAAGTCAAAATATATGCAAGATCTTCTTACAATTGTTTGGCCTTAATTTTATCACGAGACACTCACTCCTAGAGGTCGCCACCCGCCCTTCCTGTCATGATTTAACGTGCATTTTTTTTAGGCAAGGACTGTTCATTTTTTGAAAACGAGAGGTGTGGATTGGGCTGTTTTCAAAAATGGGCCAGACGAAACCAGCACAATTTTAAAATGGGCATAACAGTGTAAACCTGTTTTGCCCCATTTGAAACATTTGGCACCGTAATCCATAAAAAAAATATTTTATTTGATTCAATTAATATTGTAAATATACTTTTAATTTATAAAAAATTTAGTAAGGAGAACCCTTTTTCTACCTAATAAGGCTTTTTTTGGTAGTTAAGTTCTTTATTAGTAGCCGAAAATCGGCGTAGAAAGAAAGGTACAATAAACTGATGTATGTAGCAGAACATCTGCACACACTCAGGCCCATTGCAGGCATCATGACCTTGCAAATAGGTAGGAAAAACCCGTAAATGCTAATTCATACATCCAATTAGCATATCAGGGCCTGTTTTGCGCATGCCTTCTTTTACTTCTTCTACTACTTCTTCTTATTTTTAGAATGGGTGGTATTTTGCACAAGTACTTAAAAGATAATTATTTTTAGAATAGAAGTGTCTCGAAGGGTCCGAAATTTTTTGGACCCACTGTGCCGGAGCCCCGCCGCCCGTTGTGTCGAAGCCTCGCCGTCAGCCGTGCCGGAGCCGGACCGAGTGTATTGATGTGCTTTTACATTACAAATATGTCATCTAATTCTTAAGAAGGAAAAAAAAGTATGTCAGGATGTGCTTATTTTTTAGAATGTTTACCTTCTTAAAATAAGAACAAGTAGTAGAAGGTTGGCTGCGCAAAATACTCATTTTTTTAAAAAAAAAGTGCTTATACGTCAATTATAATTTTAAGAAGACTGTGCAAAACATGCCTCAAATCTTCCATCAGAAACAAATTAAACAGCATAACCGAGGTACTCGTAGCCAATCACCTAAAGTGGTGCCTCTACAGTTAGTTTGGTGGCGGATACCCATTGCCATGTTGATAATTTCACCCAATCAGATGGTTGAGTTGCAGCTGTTTCTAGATCAAATCTAATTGCATTTCTCTCTTTTTCACAAAGTCCAGATAACGGCTAACCAGACTGCTTTCCATATATTAGTTCCCCCCTTTTCTTCTCAAGTGTCTCATATGTTTCCCAAAGTGACTTTGCAACTCTGTTTTTTCATTGTACTGTATCTCAAACCAGTTATACACTTCTTGCCATAAATTAGTAGCATTCAGGCATGGGAGGAATAAATGGTTTGTTGTCTCAACCTGTGATATGCAATGGACACACACCTTCATCTCATCTGCCATGTTTATCCCTCTGCACAATGTTTGTACTCTATTCTGTAACAATTTCCAAGCGAATATTTGCACCTTCCTTGGAGGAATTCTGCAACACACTTTTGCCAACTCACATCGATGTGTTGATGGTTTGATCCATTCCCGCCGCAAGATAAGATAAGCAGATGAGACTAAATAGTTACCAGATGGTTCAACTGTCCAGCACCACTGATCAGCGTCCTAGGAACTTCTTTTCTTAGATGCCAAGAAAGAAATCAGTTCATTAAGATTAGACTCCTCATGAACTCTGAGTAAGCGTCTGAAGTTAAATGTCCAAGGAGAGAATTCATCACTCCAGTTCAAGATCTCATCCACCGTTTGGTATTTCTGTAAACTCAGCTTATATAGATTTGCAAATCTGAGTGATAGTATTCCTTCACCTGTCCAGTTAAAGTTCCAGAACATAGATAGGTTGCCCTTTTTAGTAGCAATTGATATCTGACTGTTAAACCATACTTCATCAAAAAAATTCAGATATCTCTCCATATTGCAGATACTGCATCAGGAATGAAAATTAATGCCCAGTCTGATAGGTGGTCACGATTTAGGTAATATTTGCTTCTAATGATGGAACCCCAAACACTGTCATTGTCTGTTCGTAAACGCAATGGCTACTTACTTAGCAATGCCTTATTCATCAAACGAGGGTCTCTCGGACCAAGTCCCCCATCCTCTGTTTTGCTGCACAAATCAGCCCATGTTATCCAATGTATGGGGCACTGCACATTTGGATTTGGTTGCCACAGAAACTTTGAGATCAATTTATAGATCTGCTATGGAGCTTTAAATAAGGAAAAGTAGTAGTTTGGCAAACTAGACAAAACAGTTTTGATCAAAGTTACCTTCCCTGGGAAAATTGAGAAACTTATTGGTCCATTTTTGAATTATGTTTTGTATAACTTCTGTCACCTTCTCTCACATATTGATACGCCTGGGGTTGTCACTTATTGATAGCCCCAAGTATATGAAAGGGAGCTCAGCTACCTGACAGTGTATCATACTAGCATAATTGTGAAGAACTTCCATCCGAGTATTGATTCCAAATAGCCTGCTTGTAGAATAGTTTATTGATAGTCTGGAGGTTACTTCAAAAATCCTTAGAATTCCCTGCATATTACGTATATTTTCGTTCGAGCCTTCCATGAATATTTAACACTATCTCCTCCTTATTTATTGGCATTAAGTGAGAAAAAAGTTTGTGTAAAATTCGCGTGAGACAAATAATATGTCATATTTTCAACCTAAAGAAAAAAATTCATTTACTTGGAATAGAATCGCTCGATTAACCATTACATCATTGGAGCTTAGTGGTTATGATACTTGTCAGCTTACCATTTGACTCTTGGTCCGAATAGTGTCTAAAGCAATTTTAGGCATTTTATTCTATGTTAATGGGCCCGCCAGTTAATGAAGCCTGCGGATCTGCCGGTAACTCATTTTAAACGGGGTTGCGCTAAATAAAATTTAGTATACTCTATACCAACCTAAATAAATTTTACTTAAGAGCTTAATAAATCAATCTATTAATTTTAATATTTTATAAAATATTTAACATTTTTACTAATTAAATTATACTTGAATATACTTACATGCACGTATACATATAAACACACATTATATTCAATAAACATAATATATTAAAAAATATTAAATTTGGGTGACCATACTGGACCAGATGTGGACGAATTTTGAGCTATATCTAACCATTGAAAAATTTCACTGTAATCTACAACAGGCTATGATTTGTTTTTGGTGGGACAGGGTGAAATATTTTCACCCTAGTTTGAGTCAAAAATAATACAGCGCACGAATTTTTAGGGGCACGATACACACAAACGGGGTAAAATGACATTTTGCCTCTGTATTAAATAAATGCGGGTAGCAAAATACTGATAATGTAGGCTAATTGGAAAAATTGCGTTTGCTCAGCTGCACCAAATATTTTGACGAATAGTATTTGAGGAATACGCATTCTTGAGGATATGCATCTAGGAGAGGTGCCATTTCCAAGGGGAATCCCAAAAAAATATTTTAGGATAGGTTAAAAATATTTTTGGGATGTACAAAAATAATTTATATTGATAAAAAAATTTTAGGGAGCTATGTATTTTTTTGAGGTGAATGGTGGTGTTAATAAAATAATTTATAAAATAAAATTTTATCAGTTTAATTAATTATAAAAAATAAAAATTTAACCATTTAATCTACTACAAAGTTAACTTTTAATAAAAATAATTACAAAAAATATATAAAAATTCCTAAAATAAAATATTTATATAATATTATTTTATTATTATTTTTAACAAAATAATATTTAATAAAGGTGGGGTGAGGGCAAGCTAGGCCCTACATCCGCCCATGGCCATTTCATAAAGGAAATGATATAAACCAAATCAAACAAAACATATCAAGTAAAATCTCGTCCTTAGGCAGGGTCTGGAGAGGGTGAATGTACGCAATCATAGCCCCACCTCGCAAAAGAGATGAGGAGACTGTTTTCGTGAAGACCCCCAACTCGAGAGAGAAAATAACAATAAAAATAAAAATAAAAAAAATACGATAAATGCATAAATAAATTCATGCCTGGATAAATAAATACCTGACAGAATAAATAAACAAACAAGTAAATACCATCTCGTCAATAGTCTATCCTCCATCCATCTATCCAAAATTCAGTAATCATTCGTTTGTCCTATATAGTTCTATATATTTCTAACCGTAATACGACGTCTCCAACTCGTCCTATTAGATGTCATGTTCTCAGAGAGGTTAAATCCCGCTAAATGTAATCAAATTTGCTCATCCACGTCCTCCTAGGTCTCCCTCTCCCCCGCCTTCCTTCAACTTGGAGCACTTCGACTTTCCTGATTGGCTCATCGACATGCCTTTTGCGAACATGTTCAAATCATCGCAATCTCCACTCTCTCAGTTTGGCACTGATGGATGTAATACCTAGTGTATCCTTAAAGATTTCATTCAGAATCCTATCTAATCTCGTACAATCACACATCCATCTTAGCATTCGCATCTTCGTTACCTCAAACTTCTGTACATGCGACATCTCACAAATGAAATGATATATGAAACCTTATTCCTGTAACCATTTTATCCTTTTGCTATGATTTTTTCCCTCTAAGATATTTTGATCTTAGTCAACACTATTTTAGTTTATATTCTCCCTTGACCCTTCCCTTCCTAATCATTTTTTTGATAGGTAATTTGATTTATTTATTTACTGAAAAGAGCATCAACAAATACCACCGTGCCAAGTATTATTTACAAGCAGATAAATTTGCCTCCACGAAGTATGTGCTCCCGTGGCACTCTCCAACTCCCATAGCCAGTAGGATCTTGCTTTTGATCTTTAGTATTGATCACAATTTCATATGTATTGTCTCAACTATCATGTGCTCATCAAATTGTGCTTTGTTGAAAAGTAGATCCAATCCAACATCTGCACGACCTTTTGTCTCGTTTTCATGTTCTGTCGAGCAGACAACTAAGAGAAAATCTCACAGTGATTTTTGTACTATGATAAAATTGTAGTATCCAACTTTTGGCATGATCAGCCAACGAACTAGAAACAAACCAAATCCAACGAGATGACCGAACTTACAAAACTAGGGTGTTACCTAGGGGTGGATCTAGGAAATTTAGGGATGGTGGCCAATTTTTTTTTGAGTTTGAGTAAAGTGTTGGGTAGGATTGAATATGGTCCAATTATGGTCCAATTGTGTATGCCCCCATTCAGATATTGCGGCACAAACGATAAGAGTGTAAAAAATTTGAATCTACCTATAAAATAATACAAGATAAATATTATTATTTTACACAATAATGATTATGATCATTGTTACCCATAGACAATTTGAAAAAAAAAAGGTACTAAAATAAAATTATCATTAATTCATAAGTGTAAGAGGAACATTTTTAATTTATTTAACCTTTTCTTTTTTTAGATTATTTTAATTAGGTGAGAGTGGAAAAATTTTAATTAGGTGAGATGGAATTTTTTTAATTAAGGTGCTGATATAAACAATTTAATTTTATTTCGAACCAATGAAACTAAAGCTCTAGCAGAATTATTAATTGAAATTTTTATGTTGTAGTAGTTAGTCTATTGTACTTTTACTCTAGCCACAAATGTTCGAATCCCATGAAAGTCTCTCAGATTTTGATTTTCGATCTAAAAATAACAAAAAGTGTCCCTTATGTGTTCCAAACCAACGTCTATAAATTTTCCAAACAAGAACCATACTAGTTGAGCTAAGTAGATTTTATCTAATAATGAACACAAATATATATAAAGGGGATCAAATTAAAAAAATAAAAAATTTAACATGTTGTTAGGATTTCATTTCGGTCCCAGACCCCACCCGACATCACATATTGGTATAATATTGTCCGCTTTGGGCCGGAGCCCTCACATTTTTGTTCTTAGGCTTTTACCCTCAAAAGGCCTCATACAAAGTAATGTGGTGTCCCCATATTTAAACCTATCAAATTCTTCATCCACAATCAATGTGGGACTTATTCTCAACATTCTCCCCTAGAATAAGTGGACCACCGATGCCCCTTAAATCGAAAATCAAAAATTCCTCCCCTAAAACAGTCCATTCATGGACTTTAAATCGAAAATTCCTTCCCTAAACACGAATCGGGGATTCCTTCCCTAAACACGGTCCATTTATAGACCTTAAATTGGAAAATCCTCCCCTATAAACAAGGGACCATCTGCACGCCCGCAC
>JAOWBN010201229.1:0-14742 GCA_028565015.1 Pinguicula moranensis | reverse complement strand
AATAACCCCTTTATGTAGTGGACACCGTTGTGAAAGGGAATACCATTTACATGAATCTTCAAAATAATCTCTTCATGCATACCAGCTCGGGGCTTGTAAAACTATGATATAATGGAAACACTTTCACATTAATCCTGCTTTCATGTTAGGGGCAGTAATTAACTGGTCATTGAGCTACCGGAAGGCTGTTAGAACTGTGATTGCTTCTGGACAATTCAAATCACCAGTTCGGTACGTAGTCTTGTACAGCCAGAAGCAAATCTGTGTGTGCCTGGTAATGTTGCTGGACCGTCCAAATCCCCTTCAATTTATATAAAATGCTTTTATATATTTTTGTTCAATTATATTATATTATTATTATACTATATAAGCAGGCACGACAAAATCCGACCATACCAGTCTTCACCCTCAATAGTGCACTTTCCCCCAGGTGAGACAACCCACGCTCTCTTTTTTGCATTGCTTTTATACGCCAAAATGTTTACTTGATTTGTTCGTTTTCATAAACATCCCTTAACTTGGTTTTCCAAACCAAAATGTCCAAACTCCATTACGTTTCTCCTCTGTCTCACATGTTTCTTCCTTTCTATCGTTTACTCTGGTTGGTTCCTATTTTATCTTTGTTGTTTTTGTTTATGAATTCTTTCGACTACGGACCTAACTAACAATGGACGTTTTTAATCCTCCAATGCAGATGGAATCCAATTCGTCATTGTCAACAACTGCGAGGATCAGCAATTCTCAGAACCGTTGCCCAAAAAACCCCAAACGGTGGCACCTTCCTTCTCCCGACAAGCCAACAAGTGATGGTGGAAGCATCAAAATATTGGTTTGGGAGAATATGGGCCAGGCCGCGGTTTCAACTCCTCCAGGAGGGCCTGATGCCAGACATGAGACTAGACTATGGTTGGCAGCCAACCCCAGGTGATTCTTTGAGATGTGATGTGGTCAGATTGTGCTCGGTTTAATTAACGAAATAACTACGAAGAAACTATGAAGAATTAATGTTACAAGATGATGCCAGAGAAAATTAACTCGGAGATGGATGCAAAATATTCATTTGTGCAGATTGGAGTTGGTCCATTTATTAATCTCCAGCATAGCATGTTGATGTGATGTGGCTTCTTTTTTGGGCTGGATATGGTAGAAGGAGTTGCGGGTTTGACTCTGCCTTCCTTGGGCTATTTCTATTGCAACCCGATTGAGTGCAAACCACTTAGTCCTCCCCCTTTTTTTGCTAATTTTGAAAGAAATTTGGAACTTTGGCGTGCAACTTCTGCAAATTCTTCAACCACCACGTGGCATCCCTTTCTTTTGACCTTTCGTCTTCTCTCGTGTCTTCTTGCTCTTTTATACTTTTGTTTTGACAGAGATCTTTCCTACTGTGACACACTTTTGGATCTTTGTTCGAAATGGCCATGCAAAGTGGATTTCTGCCAGTCTTTCTCGGTCGCTTTCTTGTAGCATTATTGTTTTTCTTGTCTGACAATTTTTTTGATTTTCCTACAGTGAATCTCCCTTCATCGAACTTTCCCTTTTCCAGTGAGAACTACCTGTTTTCTGCGCATTTTCAAGTAGTGGAGGAGAATTCCGAGCCAGGTCCAGTCGTTACTTTGGGGTGGCTGGGGGAAATGGGGGGAAATCCCCCATTCATCAACCAGGGAGGCAGGTGGGTGCACATAGGGGCCTGGGAGGCTGAGTATCATTTCCTTTGGGAACGATGCAAACTGGAGGAGACTTCATGGGTCAATATGTTCAAGGGGGAAATGGAGGCGGTGTACGCGGAACATGCTTCCTTGCTTCAACATTTGTCCGCGCTGTCGTCTCAGGTATCAGTTCAGAGCACGTGGATGCTGATTTTCAAGAGCTCATAGGTTATTACGCGTCTCTGGTTCAACAAGTGGGTCATCTTGAGGTGGTTCAATCTGCCATTAGCTTCTAGGTAGAACAACTCCAGTTCGTGATTGCTTCTCTTAGTCATCTTGTAGCTCGGGTGGATGAAGAAGCTCGCCTCCATCGCTTTTTTTGTGATCGGCTTCTTTCCGTTGGGTGGTGGCCAATCAAGCTACTGAGGCGATACTTACATGCCCGGTGGAGGAGCTCATCCAAGACTGTGCCCCGGTTGTGGATGAATTCTCCCACCTTGTGTAGTAGTGTGTTATGTGTTGTTCTAGCCCTGGTCGATGCTAGTAGTCTGCTTTTAGTTTTGTTGTTTCCCTTTTGCTACCATCCTCTATGTATCCTTTAATGTCTCGGTGTTCTAGTGGATTTTTTTTATCATTTGTTCCTTTGTTGATCTTTGGAGTCATGTTTAATTTTTGCTTTATCTCGTTTGGTGTGGTTTTTGCTTCTCGATGAGGGTGGAGTTAGTGGGATTGGCTATTTGGAGTACTTTTTGTGACCAATTTATCTATTTAGGCGGCGGAGAGTTGTCGTCTTTCCACGCTGAACTTGTTTTATAGCCCTCCCTTTTTGAGGTGTAATTCCATCATCTGGGATGGAGTAAGTTACCTCGAGCTAGGTTGTTCAGGTCTTCGGGTTGTGCTATTTTAGCACGGAGATGTGGAGGTTTCGTTTTGTCTCGATTTCAATTTCAATGTGAGGATATTGAGGGTATGATTGTTTACCTGCGACACTGCCATCGACGACCCATGATGAGGGCACCCTTTGTTATGCTGATTCAAGGTAGGGGCATGAGTGTTACTGGGCGACGGTTCCGCGTAGGAGCACGAACATCTTTTTTGTGATGATTCAACGTATGAGCGTGAACGTCATTGACGACGATTCAACGTATTAGCGTGAACATTATTGGCGATGGTTCAGCGTATGAGCATGAACGCTAGTGACGATGGTTCAACGTATGAGCGTGAACATCTTTTATTCATAATACTCTGAAGTATTCCGCATCTTCTATTTATTTTCACGCATGCCCCAGATGCTTGCTTCAAGGTTGGGAAATCTTTGTTTCCTACAAGTATGTATAAAATTTCTTAATGCTCTGTAGGTTCTAGGAATGAGTAAGAAGTTGACCCTGGAGAGTTGCTAGCTGACAAGCTCCATTTCGATGCTTTTTGAGAAGGTGGTAGTGTCCTTTCCAAGTAAGTTGTAATTTTTCTTGATTACTGGGAATTTTAACCTATCTTAGCATGAGGTCGCCCTCCTGAGGTTCATCCCTATTCTTCTTGAGTCTAAGTCTATCTCAAAAGCAATACTGATGTTGGGATAGTCTTGCAGGTGCTGCTTCTCGAATTTCATCAAGGAGATCTAAGTCTGCCAAGCAGCTTTGCATGTTCAATTTTTTATTATAAGAGATTACTCGGTGATCCCCAAAGGTGACATCAGGGATTGAAATAGCTCCAGACCCATTTACTAGGGTGAAATGGGTATTTTCCTTGTTGAAGTGGTGACAGTCGTCCGATAGGACCAAAGAATTCCAGGTAATTCTTCAGCCCAACTTCCTTTGCGATCTCAGAGCTTCTTTCTTAATCCGAGTTGTATAGTTATGTTGAGCATCTCAACTTGTCTGTTAGATTGAGGGTGATACGCAGACGTAAAACTTTGCTGAACCTGTAGGGTAGCACACCAATTTGCAACTTTGGCTCCTCAAAATTGTGTCTCATTATCGTTAACAAGAGCTCGCGGAACTCTGAATTGGCAAACAATGTTTTACCATAAGAAGCGTATTATATCTCTTTCCGTTACCTTAGTTACTGCTTCAGCTTCCGCCCACTTGGTAAAATATTCTACTGCCGTGATGATAAATCATTTTTGTCTAGGATCCGGAGGGAGCGGGCCGATGATATCCATTCCCTAGGTGTCTAAAGGACATGCGATTGGGATTCTAGTAATTGGAGTGGTGTCCAGTTTTTGTGCCTTTGGCATTATTCATATCTCTTTGTGTAGTTTAAGGTATCTCGTAAGATGGAAGTCAAGCAAAATCAATGTAGGTAAAATTTTCTAATGAGGGCTCATCCTCCAATGTGGCTGGATCCCTCACCACCGTGCATTTCTTTGAGTAGGAGTTGTGTCTGAGGATGTGCGATACGTCGGAGAAGGGGTACTTCAAAACTTTGTTTGTAGAGATCTCCATCCGCGAGTGTGAACTACGAAGCACGTGTTCGTGTTTGCCATGCCTTTAAGCTGCTTGGGGGGTAGGACTCCATCTTTCAAATATGTGATTAAGGGGGTCATTTCATCTTGGGCACCCAAGTGGGATGCAAGTCGTGACAGGGCATCAGCCTTGGCATTCTCTATACGGGGTATCTGTTGGAGTTTCAAATCCTGGAAGGCTTGGATCAGACTCCTGAGTTTTTCTAGATATTTGTTCAGTATATCGTCACGAGCCTCAAATGCTCATGTTTATTGTTCAACGATTAAGTGTGAGTCGATGTAGGAGGTAAGATTTGAAGCCCCTTGTTGTATGGCGATCTCAATTCCCAATATTAGGGATTCATACTCTGCAATGTTATTGGTTATTGGGAAGTCTAATAATGTTGCAATTTGTAGGGTTTGACCATTGTTTTCCTTTAAGATGATCCTTGCGCCGCGGTGCTGCATGGTAGATGAACCGTCCACATAGAGTATCCATGATGTATTTTCTGGGGAGGTTCTCGTAGTTTCGGCGATGAAGTCTGCTAGGGCTTGAGCTTTTTGTGCGCTTTGGGATTTATAGGTGATATCATACTCACTAAGTTCTATGGCCCACTTTACCAATCTTCCCGAGGCATCTGGTCGGGAGAGTATTTGCCTTAGTGGATGATTGGTCAGCACAGTGAGATAATGTGATTGAAAGTAGGGACGAAGCCGCTTTGCTGCTGTTACCAAGGCAAGGGCGAGTTTTTCAACCTCAAGGTATCACACTTCAGCTTTGTGTAATTTTTTACTTACAAAGTAAATGGATTTATGCATACGTCCTTGTTCACGAGTTAAGACAACACTAACGGCTTCTTTTGTCACTAAAAGATATACAAATAGGTGTTCCTGAGGCAACGGTGCTACGAGGATCTGGGCGACTTTAAGTAGATTTTTAATTCTTGGAATGCACAATCACACTCTGGAGTCCACTCGATTTTTTCCCCTTTGGATTGATTTAAAGAATGGCAAACCTTTATCCCCTAGACAGGAAATAAACCGTCAGAGTCATTTTCCCTGCAAGGGTTTGAACTTCTTTTAGTGTTCGAGGCAGGGTCATATTTTGTAAAGCTATAATTTTGTCAGTGTTTGCCTCGATTCCTTTGTTGGACACCATATAGCCGAGAAACTTTCCACTTCAAACACCAAATGTACATTTGGCAAGGTTATCTTTAGTTGATAGCAGCATGGGACTTTAAAAGCTTCCGTTAGATGTGTTATGTGGTCAGCTATTTCTTACTTTTGACGAGCATGTCGTCAACATATGCCTCCATGGTCCATCCTAGCTGCAAGTGAAATAATTTATTGATCAATCTATGATAGGTAGTTCCGACATTCTTAAGTGTGAAGGGCATTACTTTGTAGCAATAGATATCATCTTCTGTTATGAATATATTTTTTCGTCGGTCTTCCGGTGTCAGAAAGATTTGGTGATATCCTTGGAATGCATCTATCATACTTAATAACTCACAGCCAGTGGTGAAATCGACGATTTGATCGATTGATGGAAGAGGATAAGAATCTTTTATGTAATATTTATTTAAATCTGTAAAGTTCACGCATAATCTCCATTTTCGCCAGGTTTTGGAACGGTGATGACATTGGAGAGCCATTCTGAATACTGGACTTTTTCGACATATCATGTCTTCAAAACTTTCTGAATATCATCTTTTATGATTTTATTCCTTTCGGCTCCGAAGTATCTTTTCTTTTATTGTATTGGTTTTGTTCTGGAAGCAATATTTAGGCAACGGATTGCAATGCTGGGGCTTGTTCCGAGAAAGTCCAAGGAGTTCCATGCAAACATATCTGCATGATCATGTAAGCATTGAATCAATGCTATCTCATGTTCAGGATCCAATTCCGTTCCAATGCAAGCAACTTGTTTTGAGTTTGTCCCTCGAAGAAGGATTTCTTTAAATACTAGTGGGGTAATGATGTCGAGCATTTTTCGATGGCGGGCATCGTAAAGCAGATTCTGGTGACGCGTAGGTTAGCTTTCGCTTGTCCCACTCCGTGTTCTATTGGAAATTTGATTACTATGTGGTGGTAGAAACAACTGCTTCAAATTGAAACAAGCTGGGACGTCCTAATATGGGATTATAGGAGAAGGGGGCCTCCACCACCAAGTAGGTAATGGGGATAGCCTTTCGACGTGCACCATTCCCAAAAGTAGTAGATAACTCGATTAGTCTAAGAGTACAGACTTCAGCGCCTCCAAACCACGTAAGGAAGTAGTGGTTTGATAAAGGGCGGTAGTGTTTAGTCCCATTTGGTGGAAGGCATCAAGAGATAGGATATCAACTATGCATTTCCAATCTCAGTCGTAATCACCATGGGGTAGTTGTGTGGCTCGTGCGTTTGGAGATCTTCGTTACTAAATTGCACAGTGGACTTTGAAGGACTTGTGCGTGTGTGCGCTATCTGCTGAAATCGTCGTTGTTCTCTCTTGTGGGAACAATTTGTTTCTCCCGCTATGTGATTTCCAGTGATCATGGAGATACGGAGCCTTTTTCCTTTTGAATCCTCATTGTTCTCATCCTGAGTCCACACATGGCTATGTTATGGTTGATAGAACACCCATTCAGCTAAATGACCCTCTCGGGCCAGCTGCTCTAACTCTTATTTCAATTGACAGCAATCTTCCGTGGCGTGTCCTTTATCCTTATGAAATTGGCAGTAATGCGGAGAGTATTTTCGGTGAGTTCCTGATCTCAGTTTCGTGGGGATATTAAGCAATCCCATATGCTCAATGACTCTCAGGAGGTCCCTTCGAGGTATACGAAATGTGTGATATTCTAGGTACATTTGCTTTTTCTTTTTCTATTTTCTTCATGGGGCGAGGTAATTGTCGGTCATTTCAATTCTCATCAGGTTGAACGGATCTACGTAATGCCCGAATTTTGGTGGGATCTTTTTTGGTGTGTAGGTCCACCCATTTCTTCTTGTTGGATGTATCTTCCACAAATCTTCCATGAGTAGTTGGGGGATCATCCATTAATGCAACCTCCAAAGGGCCATACTGGAGGCCATGGATCATGATGTTGATTCACATGTTGAGGGAGAGCCCCGTGGTCACTGTACAAGCTTGATTAAATCAACGAATGTACTCTCGAAGGGGCTCATGCACCCTTTATTGATACTTAGACTTAAACAGATGAACTGGTGCACGATCCACCTATTTTTACGTGGCAAAGGCTTGAGAAAACTTGGATACTAGATCCCCAAAATATCAAATTGATTCTTCGGGGAGTGACAAGAACCAATTTTGTATGGAGCCTACTAGGGTTAAAATGAAGATCCTACAGGTTGCGGCCTCCGATATGAATGTCATCTCCATATAAAGACTGAAGGTTTGCAAGTGTTCTCGTGGGTTCGTGTCCCCGGAGTATTTTGGTATCCTATCCAGTGTTGCAACTTCCTACTGAATGTTTTTACAAAACGCTTTACTCATTGTTACAGGCAGCTAAGGAGCTAGTTCCTTGTGCAGAGAGGGTAGTAGCCTAGGGATGCCGAACTGATGAATCATCTCTCGGACTTGATTCTGAAGATTCGCGACCTAAGCGACTAAATCTTGGTGGGGACATCCAGTTACCTAGGGTGCTTGGCCGAGGTGGGAACGTCTTCCATATGTGATATGATCAGGTTGGGAGTCATTACTATTTTTCTTTGTTCTTCTAACAGCGGCTTTTGGTACGAGTTCCCATAGACAGCGTCAAAGTGATGTGGTTGGATTTTGTCCTATTTGATTAACGAAATAACCACGAAGAAACTATGAAGAATTAATGTTACAAAATGATGCCAGATAAAATTAACACGGAGATGGATGCAAATTACTCATTTCAAGCGGGAGTTTAAATTTCTTTTTCTACACTATAGAACCCCCTTTATGTCTAATGCATCCTCCTTTTATAGTAGTGGCATAGGGTTGAGAGACTCTGATGTGGCGGCCTGTTACTGGTTCTCTTTCTTCACATGTGTATAGTGGAGTCGATCCAATCCATGAAGTGTCGTTTTCCATTTTTTTTATCACGTGTTGAGAGAAAGAGACGATCCATTTATTATTCTCTAGCATGGCATGGTGATGTGGCTTCTTTTTTGGGTTGGGTATGGTAGAAAGAGTTGCGGGCCTGACTCTGCCTTCCTTGGGCTATTTTTGTCGCAACCCGATTGAGTGCATACCAAGATGACACGGAACTGTGGCCAATCCCATGTACTACTATGACGTGAGCGTAGGCGACGGTGGTGCCAATGATTCTGGTGGGTGGCAGGGGTAGTTCTGAGTATAGCGTGGCAGCCTGCTAGGCCAACGTGAATGTTTATTGCGCTAACAACTTGGCGGTCCTCAACCATGGAGTGGTGGTGGGGTGTAAGAGCGCATGCTTGGCAAACAGAGAGGATAAGTATTGTTGTGCCAGAAAATATGGCATTCCGGGAACATGCAAACCCTCAATTTATGGTTAGTTTTTCAAGAAAATTTGTCCAAGAGCTTATAGTTATGCTTATCATGAAGAAACTAGGCTTAAGACCTGTAGAGTTAACAAGTATGTCCAAGGGCGGACACAAGATTTGTTTTGCAGGGGAGCCAATTTTTTTTGTAGAGGTATCAACTAAATTTTTTTTTGAGAGAGGAAGTCCCAACTAAAAAAAATTAGGATAATTTCTAATTGATTTCCTCCATTTAACGACCTATTGCAATATCCCACTTGGTAATGATCCTCAAATGTCTTGCTTGTAACACGTCTCTCAGGATTCTTATACAAATCAGTCATAACCAGTATATCAATATGATTATGCTCACAAACATCAATTGCTGATAGAAAAACAGAACTAAAACCATCATCCTTCAATTCTTGAAGTAAAACTTTTGAATTAGAGACGAGATTCATTGCACTCAAAATACCAAGAGACATGCGTTGCGAAGCTCAATAAAGCATATCAGTCACAACTAAAATCTTGTGCATAAGATGAATACAAAGTTGAAAGTCCTTAACACTTCTAAATGCTTACAAGCCTCACCACGTGCAAAATTAGTATTATTTTCCCTTCGCACGCTCGTAAAAGCACAATCATGGAATCATACTTGTCAACTAGATCGCATAATGAAGCATATGAGAAATCCAACGAGTTTTTCCAGGCCAGTGCACAGTACCTAACTGATTAGCCCATTTACCCGTAGCACATTCACTTGTAGCTATCATTTCTCCAATCTGAATAGTATAAGCAGAAAGTAACTCACTAAGACGCTTAGGAGAAATACTATAATAACTTGCAAAATCAGTCAATTCTTGAAAGAAACACCAAACATCATCTGATTTTTTAACAGCAACAACCAATGCTAATTGCAATCTATGCGCAAAACAATGAATGTAATATGCATAAGGGCATTATTTAAAAAAAAGAGCTTGTAATACATTCTAGGAACCTCACATATTGCTAACCCTATCATACCTTTGACAACGCATATTGCATATTTGTAGGTCATACTAGCTCAAGACATTGTATATTTTATTCTTTAGTGTAGCAATAACAGTGTTCTTCACATAAACAATTTCAAAGAAATGTTCTTTCAAAACGCCACTAGCATCAACAAATCTCAAGACAATAATCATTTGCTGATTATTTGCAATATTCCTTGTTTCATCAACTAGAATACAAAATTTTACATCACCAATTTTCTCATGCATTATTTTTCTTATTTTTTCATCAAAAATATGCAAAATTTTCTTTTGAATTCTTGGTGAAACATATGTGACATTAAGAACAGATTTTGCAATAATAGCATTCAAATCACCATTCATTGTTCGCAATAATTTAATCAACTCAACAAATACCTTAATTATTGGAAGAAGAGGATTCACGGTGTCCTCTCAATGCACAAGCTTGGAGAGTCTGCCATCGGATGCTTTCAACTGTAGCCATAAGCTTCAAACGTCTTTTTTGTTTCAATTCTAGTCTCAATGCATCCATCACTCTGCCAATATATTAATTTGTATTTTCAAGACAATTCATTTGCACCATAACATTGCTATTGTGTGAATTTTTCTCTCCAGCATGTAGGAGCAACGCATAATTTTGTCCATTATTGACATGCTTCCATCTTCTGAATCCAATCGATGTAAATGCATTATGAGTATTATTTTCATCATCAAATAAGAAGCATGGAAAACAATATGTTGTATCCTTCATGGGTGAATACTCTAACTGGAGGAACTGTTTGAATCAAGATTTGGAAACGAAATCGATGATTTCGTTTCCAAATACTGTCGAATGATACACTTTCAAAGAAGGTTAAAATGCCTTTTTCTCTACATAAGCTCGCCTACTGCATCTATATCATTAACATGATATTGATAAATTGGTTTTCGTTTGCCTGGGTCGCGTTCAAGATCAACAACAGTAATTTCAACACTAGTGGGATCACACTCATGAGGAAGACGAGCAATTTCATTTTCAACTCTATTCTGGTCATGCTCAGGACGAGGAGCATCTTCGTTTTCTACTTTATTTGGATCATGGTCTGGAACAGAAGGAACAATTTTGTTTTTCTCTATGGGATTGAAAGTGATAATTATCACTTGCAGAAGCTTCCTTCCTTTGAAAGAATGAATCAATAGTTTTTAAGTTCTTCGCTTTTCGATAGACATTCATCTCTAATCAATATAAAAATATAGTAGAGTTAGCTACTATTAATGGCAAAGCAATTCAAAATGGTGAAGAGTGACGACTATATAGTAGAAGCTAGTAGCTATTATTGAATACTTCATTATTTTTACACAAAAACAATAAAGTTTAGCATGCTTAGAGAAATAGTAGTCAACTGTCAACACGGGAAAGAAATGCCAAAAAGCACTTTTGCAATTTTATTTTTTCAATCGAGTTCGTCAACAGAAAGATATATTAAAAATTGAAAGAGGAATCATGAGTGTTTCAAAAGCACTCGATAATTGATTGCATTGAAGAGACAATTCCAATCTAATCAAACTCAAGATCATTTTTTTTCCAGATAATGCAGCTGGCTAAAATGATCGAGAAGCCTCTCCAAACTCAAGATACCAACTAAGAGACATGAATTTCAAACACAAAAAATGCAGTTTAACTTAACAACGGAATTATCGTAGACTGTAGAATATATGAATACGCAAATTTTGGCAAAAAAATATAGAAATTTCCAAATAAAAAACATGACAAAAATACAAAACAAACTTACGGTGTTTCGATGGATCACTGCACTGTGTGACAGTGTCGACTTGTCGAGCCAACCAAGAGCAAAAGGTTAGGGATTACCGATTGGGAAGAAAGAGATTTTTCATTTTTGACGATTGATTTTTATGTTGACTCTAAGAAAACTAAGAAACGGCCAAAGGACCAGGGCCCCTCTGCCCCTGTGTCCGCCTTTGAGTATGTCATCACATTAAAAACACACAAACCTACACACTATATTCTCAATTAAGTTGGGATTTGGGGTCAGATGTATGTAGTCTTACCATTTGTAATTATACAAAGAGTTTGTTTCCATTGCGACCCAATATACATTGCGCCATTTGATGTATTAAGTTTCAACAACTTCACCAATAAAAGTAATGAAATTTAATAGACTCATTTTGATCTAGTCCATTATTAACACAAAGTTAAAAAAATTGTAATAACTCTCTCAGTTCCATTTGCTATGTCATCACATTCTGCCCACCAAATTGAGCAATCAAATCATGTTTACGAGTAACCAGCGGCGGAGCCAGGATTTTAAGCGGGAGGGGGGGGGGATAATTTTTTTGGTTTGAGTAGAGGTCGAGTTGAATTTGATCCGGTCGACTATGCACGTTCAAATATTGTGATATAAATTGAAAGAGTCAAAACAAGTAGAATCAACCTATAAAAAAATACAGGATTATTATTAATGTTATTTTAGATAATATTTTTGATAAAAAAAATATTATTTCAACAATATTTTTATTAAGACGTTTATTTAGACAATAACTGTAATGATCGTTATCTCCACAATTTTGTATCAATAATTTTTTTTATATAATAGAAATAAATTCAGAAGTTTTGAATTTGATTGACTAACAATCCATATAAAAATTCAAGTATAAAAAATAATTATATTAAAAATATACTGAAATTAATATAGATAAAAGTTTATTAGAATCAATAACAATCACAAATTTCTCCATTGTTTAGTGGTTCGACTGTGAAAGATCAATTGATGCAACTTGGGATCGAATCCCAATTCCTTTTGCTGTAGCTTTTTATTCTTAAAAAAAATAGTAGCAAAACATCTCCCAAGATTCGAACCCATGACTAAACAAGAAAAACTTTCTGACTTCTACGACCCGAGTTGGACAACCATTTGTTAATATTAGGAACCACGTATAATTACAATATCTTAAGGGGGATCCAAAAAAAAATTACCTGCATAATTTTTATTTGTTTAAATCTTGGGGGACCAAGGCCTCCCTTGTCCCCCTCCCTCCCGAGTAACTTGAGTTTCATGGCTTTCTTTACAATCCACAACGTACCCAGTATATTCCCAACTAAGTTGGGGTTCGGGGGGCCAAATGCACGCGGCCTTACCTTTATAATTATACAAAGAGGCCGTTTCCATTGCGACCAGTTTCATGGCTTTCTATATCTTGGTAATGTTTTGCTCTTCATTGCCACAATTTTAGTGGAAATGATTATTTTTCAATATACTGCATGTTTCCTAATATGTTCATGATAACAAAAAACAGGCATAATCATACATCAGTAGTGATACTGATGTAGAACTCTAGTATATAACAAGGAAACTCAGACTGGTTCGAATGAATAGTTTGTCTATTTGAGAACATAGATATATACATGAATTGTTTGCTTTTCCAACTGTGGTTTGCTAGTTAGGAAGTCCAAAGAATAAATTATAATCTACTTACAAGCCAAGGACGACGTAGTAGTACTCTACAACACAGATAACACAATTTAACAAGCTAAACCAGAAATATCTTACTGGCCTAGTATCTGATGGCTGTAATGTAAACCAAAGGAACATGGTGAACCAACCCGATCGGATTCGCAATTGAGAGGATTCCTTCGTATTGATCCGATTCACCTGACAAACCAGATTTGCAATTCACAAGCTAAGTTAGGATTCTTGAATATACTAACAATCTGCATAACTGCTCAGCACCCCTGCAAACAAACAGCATAGCCAACTATATAACCTAACTCAAGAACACAGCAGCCACTTGTGTAATCAATGAATCACAATAGAATAATATCCAAAAGGACCTATAGTCGTATTATAGAGAGGAAACTACATTTACCAGACTACACCAGGGGACGCCTCACATTTACTCCTAATAGATAAAGTCTCTGTTAAGTCAGAACACAAGTGCCAAAAAATATTCTTGTAGAGTTTGCTTCATAATATTTCCATCAAGTTAATTATCATCAAGTGAATGAATGGGCACTGAACAGGGAATTGATTGTGTGGGCCAGGGAATGAAGACAATGGATATATCTTATCCCAGCCATGCACGGACAAACAGGTACAGAAGAAACTACATTGAATTGGATTAGAAAGGAAAAGAACAAAAAGTTCTTCAGATGTTTCCTTCAAGTTCAAAAGTTTCCGGACTAATAGAAAATTAGGGAACCATAATAATTTCACTATATTGATAGACACATAAGAACATAAAATCTACATCCTCGATGCAAAGAAAATTCTGGACCTTTTAAGTGTTAGACAAAGCTAAAATCACTTGATCTTTGAATGGTTTCATGTAATAATATAATGTCAAAAACTTATGACTTAGGTAATACAGCATTAGCACTTCTAACTAGATGGACAGGCACATACTGTTCTCCGACAGAAAACATGAAACAGGTATATAGCAACGGAGTTAGCTTAGAACCTAGAACCTCATTTCTAAACTCATGTAAGATAAGAAAACATATAACCAGATACATAAGCCGCGCGGAATCGGAATGACACATCCAATTTCCAATCAAACAACCCCTTATTCAATGTTCGATACAACAACAAAATGAACAAGTGACAAAAAAGCTTATGTTTTATGTCAATACACGTTTAAGTACCAGTATCCTGAACTGCATGATTTGCAGCATTGCCATCTGGCCTGGTCTTTCTAATACAAATAGGTGGATGATTTCTACAACAATGACACAGATCAATGAAATGTATAGACAAAATAATCATTATCTGAGTGAAAAAAAAGAGTCAACTTACTCAATGAAGAAAAATCATTTGCAAATATAGATAAGCAAAAACCTCATCAGAAAGTATATTCCACGTTTGATACAACAATGTAAATGAATAAGCCACGTAAAATATATTGATCAACAGTTGGATAAGTGAAAACCTCATCAGAAAGCGTACGGCACCGGTGATGATCGTCCAGCCATGTTAGCAACCTGCGCCTGCATCTGAACTGCTCTGACTTTTACAGCAGTGGCTCGATGAAAGAATTGCTCACGGGACAAAAGCCTGACAGACTTCAAGTACTGATCACAGGGAACCGCCCCTTCCTGCACCGCTTTATCCAAAGCATAAATTGCATCCTCCACTGCTAAATCAGATGCTGTGCAATCCAACATCTGCTTTGACAAGGC
>JAOWBN010201218.1:0-14742 GCA_028565015.1 Pinguicula moranensis | reverse complement strand
AGGTAGGGATGGCTATGCTGTAGCACTACACCATCCTCCCATCCTTACTTCACATATCATAAGAGCACTGTCGCACCACACTCTAAGGACATCTGGGCTAACAGGTAATGAACTTGAAAATGAATTGAGGTAAAGGAACCTGGAATTGAGGTAACGGCTTATGTATTCTGGCATTGCTTATATTACAGATTTTATATAGTGGGCTTCTGTGAGGTACAGGTCCATACAGGTGCAATAGGAAGAACATGACCGATACTTGCTCTTTGGCAGGGAGAATTACTTATGATGCAAAAGGGACAAATCCACTAGTCGGTTAGCTCATGGTTTGAAAGATCGCATCACTCTCAATCTCCAAAAGCTCTCAGGCACGTAGGCAGAGCTGTGTACCAACTCAGAAACTGATTTGATAAGTTGATAGTAAAGACTCCTGCAGCCAGTACTCTACAGGTCATAGGTGAGTTGTGTACCATCCATAGGGTGATATGTTGATAGCAATGACCCTTGGCAAGCAATAAAATAATAGATACGGGCGACCTGCTTAGCAGAAGAGTATAGAGATCACTGATGTTTTCGTTTTAATCATGAGTGGCTAGTGGGTTGTATTAGCAAGAGCGGCTTGTGCTCTTTGGTTGGAACCATTTTTTGTACATATTTTCTTCAATGAAATTTGGCTTAACCAAAAAAAAAATAGCATAAATTGTAAATACAAAGTAAAAGTGGAGTATAGCGGGTAATTTAAATGTTGGACAACCACGTGATAACGTATCATGCCAATTTTTTAGGGATAATTTATCCAAAGTTATCACTGAGTTATTCTAGGTCATTGGATAACTTAACTAGAGTCATGGATTATGCAAAGGTGTGTACAAAACATCATGTATTTAGATAAATCATATAATCTAGAGTTATCATGCAGTTATTGGTACACCAATTTCACCCTTGTTCTTAATCAAAAAATCTTCAACTATACCCCTTGTCTGCTTCAACATAGTTAGCCGGTTAAGGGTTTACCTAAGCTTTGTCCTATTTTCAATGGCTTAGGTGGTCGGTTGGGGGTATACCTAACCACTTAACGACAAAATAAAAGTGAATAAGCAAGAAACAATCACACTCTACAATCTATACTTATATCTTCAATTGAATTGGACACACATCCAAAACATCCAAGTAAGCGAGTTTAACCAAAACCTGTACAATCTTGCCTAACTAATCATGTCATGGTAAAAGTAGATATTTCATATATAAACAAATATGAATTACATAAACATGAATGATCCAAGCACGTAAGGAGTTCTTCGCTTTTTACAAAGTTTACTCCACCAAGAAAAGCCAAGGTGGATAGTCAAAAGCTTGTGGGAGTGATATGAATCCTTGTCAAACTTGTGACAAGACTCCACAACTATTTTGATACTTTAAGATAAGACATGGACGAATTTTGTTGTTTCTTACGCCTGAAGAACACCTTGTGTTCAACCTAAAAAAGTCACGATTTTTGTTTGAATAAAATACGCCACATACAACTCCATGAAGGTATTAAATCACTAACCAAAAATTGAATAATAAGTCCCAAAACACGATGCCACCTAACTCAAAAAGGTTTTAAATCAAAAGAGAACACCAACTCCCATCAAACTCGAAAATCAATTGTGTATTACAATGAAGGTGTCTTCCCCTTATATAGAGGTAGGGGCACCACCTTAGGGGGCCTAAGAAGCTTAGAAAACATGTCCTGATTGTTAGGGAATAATCTAATTTGGATAGAAAAGAAACTAGTCTAGATAAGCGCTAAGTAAACAACAACCTAATCTAAAGATTTGGATAAGGAAAAGAGTGTTTTTGGATAAGGAAGGAATCCTTTTGGATAAGTTTTGAGGAGAAACTTTTTTATCCATTAAATCCTTAGACTTGGTCTTGTTTCCACTTGTCCTTGGACTCCACAAACCACCAAAAAACGTGGACTATTCATTTGGGCTTGCTTCTTGGGCCATGACCTAGATTTTTGTAATGGGCTGGGCCATTTTAGGTAGGCCATGGGGCCTACTAAGCATAAATGGATCGTGGTCTCATATAGGCCAAGCTTATTGGATCATCAAGTTCAGACTCCTTGCTCATCTAGGCTTCCTTGTTAAATTAGAACTCCTTAGTGGATTAGGACTCCTTGGTAGATTAAGACTCCTTATTGAAATGTGATTCATTGCCGGGTTATAACTTCTTGTTGAGCTAAGACTCCTTCTGGGGTTAGGACTCCTTGTTGGTGGATTAGGACTCCTTGTTGAAATAGGATTCCTTGTCAAGTTAGAACTCCCTGTTTAGCTAGGACTCCTTGGGGGACTAGGACTCTTTTGGATTCGCCATCCTACCCTCCAAATGCGTCTTAAGCCTCCAACACCTCGAACATCTTCATCAACCACGCTAAAAGATTTGAACATCTTGTAGCTCGTATATAGGTCACTTCATACTCCCTTTCTTGAAAAGGATTTATCCTCAAATCCGGTCCTACATTAAACAGAAGTTTATTAGAACTACTAAAACTCATGTGATCACTAAATTTACCTAGTGGGTCAAGCTTTTAAAATATGTCTCTCCAACGTAGGACACTTGAACGCCCTTTAACATGATTCCAATGAAATGGCATCCCATCTCCGGTTCCAAACACTATACTCTTGAATATCATGTTGGGTTGACAAACAAAATGTACGTTGTTACTTAATGATCATTTGCCCCTTCTAGTGAAAGAGCTTTGTCTTCCCTTTGCAACCTAAGCTCATACATACTCTCAATGATAAAAAAACTTAACTTCACTTGCAAAAATATCTTAAATCCAGAAGTAAATTCAGTTAATGACAACTTAGTTGCAATAGGTAGCACACAAATAGTAGAAAATAATGAAACAATTCCAATATTTCTCCATGAAGTATCTCAAAAATAATCCGAACAATGTGCATGCTTCCAGACAATAATCCATGGTATGTCATGCAATCCAAATTCATTAAAGAGCAATTCAAACATGCGCAATTTACTCGCAAATACTAAGTGATATATGATGCAATGATCATGCAAGACATATAGAATCATTTCAATCTCAACACTTTCATAACGTTTTCTCGCATGTCGCTGACGTATAACTGCACACAACCCATGCAATTGAACTCCATAATGTTTATCACATGTCCACGCATCAATCTTAATACCAAAATCAGATTCCAAGGAATGTTCAACAACATGCCCATGCTCAATTCCTAATATTGTGAAAAACTCAACATGTTCGATCAAACATTCACCATGTACTTCAAGCAACAATAATGTATCGTGTTGGAATTCATCACATGCAACCATAATCAATTCTAAGATCGTGGGAATCTAATTTTTTGATGTAATAATAACTAATAAATGTAGTATCAATCATGAAAAATGGTTTACACTTTGAAAGTTTTGGCACATATAATTCTTTCCCATGAAACTGAAGTCTATTATGACTCTTAATTATAATTTTTTTGCATGTATCAACACAATTAGAATTTTGAGCAAACAATTTCTTTTTGTTTTCAAAACCAAGAGATATCAATTGCACAAAGGAATTCATATGCAAACTCGATGTAGAAACTCGTAAGGAACACGTAGATATGCTCAATGCATGTTCTCCGGCTAGAAGCTTATCAGACGATATATGTGCATCTCCAAAATCAAATTCCTAAGCATAATAACCGTTGGTGTACTTAAAATCAGGCAAATTTGTATCTATGGAAGAAAATAACTCATGCAATAACTTATGAGGTACGTATAAGAAGTCATGGGGCCTATGTCAGAAAACACAATATTTCCACATGCATCTATACATTACAAAAATCAAAACCTTGTGCAAAGCAATCTTGAAAATATTCACAATCAAGCATAGGGGTAACTAATAATGAATGTGACGAGTAGCTTAAGGATGATGCAACTTTCACCTTAGCTTCCTTACATAGATCTGCACACGGTTTTGTGCACTCACGCACTTACCTCTTCTCAAACGATCCATATTCTTGTATCTTAAGTTCTTTGATCACCTCATGTTTGCTCCTATGCACACCATGGTCTTGATCAAAGTCTCCAACCACGAACTCAATAGGCTCATTCTCTTGGATTCTAAGGACAGTAAGTTGCAAGGCTTCTCATATTCCTGCACAAAAGAACAATTTTGCTCGGTGGGGTACTGACGTGTTTGTTAGTAGATAACAAAGCCCATTTGTATGTATATACAATCATAGGCTCAAAAGGAATCAAAAATCCTTCATCCTTACTCTTTTGGGCCATAAGTATTTCACTCTTTCTTTCATTCTATTTTTCCTCACTTTTTAAACACAATTCACTTTTTTCACATGATTTTTCTCTCAATGCATCTTTTTATCTCATATTTTTATGATTCTTAATCTCTCTTTCTTTTCCTCTCATCTTTTTAATCTCTCTTTCTTTTTCTCTCATCATGTCAATTTCTCTTTCTTTTTCTCTCATCATGTCATTCTCTCTTTATTTTTCGCTCATATTGTCAATCTCTTTTTCTTTTTCTTTTTCTCTTGTCATCTCAATCTCTTTTTCTTTTTCTTGACTTTCACTAACTATTAAAATTTCAGAATTGATGCTTTGCACATTCAGATCGTGCTCAACTTTTGCAAGTTACACATCTTCTAACAGAGATTATTACAAACACTCTCAAGAGATGGTACAAGAAGCTTGGCCTAGAGGAGACCACGACTCATTTATGCTTAGTAGGCCCCATGGCCCAACTAAAATGGCCTGGCCCATTACCAAAATCCAAATCATGGCCCAAATGAATAGTCCACGTTTTTTGGTGGTTTGTGGAGTCCAAGGACAAGTGAAAACAAGACCAAGTCCAAGGATTTAATGGATAATGAAGTTTTTCCCCAAAACTTATCCAAAAGGATTCATTCCTTATCCAAAAACACTCTTTTCCTTATCCAAATCTTTAGATTAGGTTGTTGTTTACTTAGCACTTATCTGGACTAGTTTCTTTCCTATCCAAATTAGACTATTCCCTAACTATTAGGACATGTTTTCTAAGCTTCTTAGCCCCCCTAAGGTCATGCCCCTACCTCTATATAAGGGGACAACACCTTGATTGTAATACACAATTGATTTTTGTCTTAATATTAGGTAATTAACAAATAACTACCACATTTAATTCAATTAGACATATTACATATTTTGTCTAACAGCTCTCACTCAGCTACATAAGCCGTATTACAAAATACAGTTTTCAAAATCTTTAGATGCTTCATACGAGAAATGAGTCGTGCAACCATAAAATAATAAATAGCGTCATATTAAGTCATTTTCTGACTAAAATGACACTTTCAAAACGACGATACCCCGAATTCCCTTCACATCACCGATAGTTACGCATCCCTTTAAACTATACAATATTTGGTTACACATTTAATGTAACCGCCATGGTAAATATGGTGAAGTTAAATAGGTTATTCCTTAGACACTAATGATCATCCGTATCAACTCGACTGTTTTTTTAGCATGGTCCGTTGGACTATATAGATCCTAGCCCTCGGATGACATACTAAAGTAACATCATCAAGCTTCAATTTCAAGTCATAGCTCTAGGTCAAAGAGTAACATATAGGTGGACAAATGTATGTCCATATGATCATACATTCATAATCAGGGGATTCTTTTGTCATTTTCATTACAGTCGTTCTATAGCGCACACAGTATGATATGAGTGTCCTGGCATGACTCTCACTGAGGTAGGCATGTCACTTACTTATGTTATGTGAATCATAGTCATTGATAAATGCACTTAGTCTTCATCCTCTACTATCTAGAACATTAATCCGTCTCATCATTCATGTAACATAAGTATAAGGGTGATTTTTCGTGTGATAGGGCCAATCATTAAGCTTTTTGTGATATTCATTGCGCCTTATTAATTGATTGCATACACGTAAGTATTGCAAAATGAAAGAAAATGTCAATTTAATTTCATAATCAATCTTACAAAAATATATCTTTATCATTTACAATATGTGATCAAACCCTACATAATCTTGGACTCGTGATATGCGCTCTAAATACATCTCTATGAATGTATTTGGTCATTGGATTAACGATCATCTTGTCGGTAGGAATATACTTGATATTTATTTTTGCTTTGTTGACAGTGTCTCGAACAATGTGTTAGCGTCTTCGAATGTGCTTTGTCTTCCTATGAAATTTTGGGTCCTTCGCGAACTAAATTGCTACAGTATTTTCACAGTTAAGCTCTACAGGATCATCGGGCCTCAAAGTTAAATCAAGGTATTGTATGAAGCTTCTGAGCCATAGTGTCTCTTGCACGGCTATGCTGCACACGACATATTCTGCTTTCATGATTGACAAAGCAATGCAGTCTTACTTCTTGCTGCATCAAGATATAGCTCCTCCACCTAGAATGAAGGCATATCTAGAGATTGACTTGGACTCGTTCAGGTCGCCTCCTCAATGAGCATACGTGAATACCTTTAAATGAAAGTCTCCCCCTTGATAAGAACTAGATCTGTCGTTCCACGAAGGTAACAAAAAAATCTCTTGATTGCTTTCCAATGAGCAGTCCCCAGTTGCTTTGGCAATGACTCACCAACCCAAATACGAATTAGATGTCCATTCCTGTACATAACATGGCGTACATCAACCCCTCTATAGCACTTGGATAGGGAACATTGCTCATTTCTTCCTTTTCTTTATCTATTTTTGGGCATTGTTTGAGGCTTAGTGCCAAACCCTTATCAATAGGGTTGTCAACGGATTTAGAGTAATGCATCCAAAATTGCTCTAAAATTTTGTTTATATCTGCTTGTTTGGACAAAGCTAACATTCTCTTAGAAAAATTTCTGAATATCTCTACGCCTAGGACATGCCTAGCTTCACCCATATCCTTCATATCAAAGACGGAGGGTAGCCAGTTTTTGTGGCGTTGATCATTCTCATACTGTTTCTAGCTAGTAGTATGCCGTAGACATATAAGGAGAGAAACATGATTCCTTTCTTTATTTTTAAGACATACACGCAGTGATCTTCATTTATAATGGTGAAGCCATACAAAGTAACGGCCTCGTGAAATGTGAAATACCATAATCTTGAAGACTGTTTAAGTATATAAATAAATATTTTAAGACGATATAACTTATCACCTTGACCTGCTAAGACGAACCCAATAGGTTGATCCATGTAGATCTCCCCTTCAAGTGCTCCATTGAGGAATGCAGTCTTTACGTCCATTTGGAATAGTTCAAGATCCAAAATCGGCAACTAGGGCTAGAAGCAGGCGAATAGAGACTATTCTCACTAAATGTGAAAATGTCTCTTCATAGTCTGTACCCTCAATTTGGGTAAAACCTTTTGCTACGTCAAGCTTTGAACTTTTTGATTGATCAATCCGTACCACGCTTAACCTTGAATACTCACTTACATCCAATCAATTTTTGACGATGTGGTGAATCAACAAATTCCCAAACCTTGTTTGTTTGCATTGAGTCCATTTCATGCTTAATGGTACTTAGCCATTTTTATCTATCGGGCAAGTCTATAGCCTCATTATAAAAGTTGGGTTCTTCTACTTCCAAAGGATCGCGGAAGAATACGTTTTCCTCGATCTGAAAGTATCATCGAGGAATTCTTCCGTGATCACTCCTTCAGCTAACATGATCTTCTACTTGTCTGGTTGGCGTTCTGCTCCAACTAGCCCTTTGGCTCGTGGGGCTAACGGTGTGAGAAGGGTCGCTCCGACTAACCGTATGGTTTGTGGGGCTAGTTATCACATTACTATTTCCTAGATTTTGAGAACTGATCTTGTTTCTAGACATGAAATTTTGTGGACTTACCTCTCTTTCATGTTGACCCTCATTTTCGTTAGGCATGAAGTATATGTAAGGAAATGAGGTCTCGATTTTGAACAATTTTGGAAACGTTCAAATTCAAACCAAACACAAAATAAAAGCCTATATATGTGCATTCGTGCTCACAGGTGAGGAGATAGCCGAACGTACCTCGACTTGCTAGAAATCGGATGAATTTGTACAGTCCGAGCAAAATCCCGTTTGTGATCGATCACGAAAAAATCAAGAAAGGGGTTCTCTACCCAGAGCACTCCTTGGCAAACAGAAAAAGGCTGCTAGACATCTATTTTTTGCGACACGACGGCGGAAGGTGACATCTTGCCTGAGACATTTGTTCGGTCAAGAAGAAGCAAGAATGGAGATGAAGATGGATGAAGAATTCTCTCAGGCCGTGAAATCATATTTGACGCCTTTTGTATTTTGTCTATTGGGCTCATAATTTGGGCCCAAAAGCCCATTTTTCATCTTTCATGCACTAGGCTTGGTTAAATCAAACCCAATAGCCATAAATTGAGTCGGTCCCATTGAAACTCAGTTTTTTTCATATACGGTTATTGAATCAATTAATCTAAATTAATTCATCTCAACTCGGTCTCGATCCATTCGTGAAATTTATTATGTCTCACATAATTAATTCATTATGCTTCAGTTCATCGAATGGAGCGACCTAATATGATTAATATCTAAATCGGTAATAAATTAATCTCATTTATTTATAAATCATAAGCGACTTTCGCTTTTGAAAGAGGATAGAAGAGGAAGTATATTACATCCTAATTGTTTTCTTTAGGGACAATATTTGCGCTTTGAAATCAAGTTAATTCGCATAATATTCAAAAGCACGAAGAAATCATTTAAATTAATAAATAAATAGATGACACTTCTATTGAGTAGTATGATATCTTCAATCTTAAAGTGTCATCTACATGGCCGCATCCACTCCACGATCGATTGAATGCCGCTTCGAGACTTCATCCCATGACCTCGAACTAACATACTAACTACCCGACACAAGAGCCTATAATTTTGGCATAAACAAGTTGTCAATTTAAAGCGATGTCATAACACGTTGCCATGAATCAATAAATTGCATAACATATTGCCACAAATTAATAAAAGGCTCAGCAGGCCATATTACAAACATATCATAATTCAAATAATATGTCATACCACTCAATATCCAGCAAAATCGAGTTAGTACAATCTAGCACATTACACAAATTATCATAACTCAATTTCATAAATTGAATGATAAATTCAAATTGGCTAGAAGCAACAAGCCAACACATGGAATTCACATATTTCCAATCAATTGAATACACAACCATGAAATTCAGTAATTTCAACATTCAATTGAAATACATAAATCCCTAATTGCATAACAGGAGCCCTAATTTCAAAATTACAAGTAACCCAAAATTGAAATTAATCATTTCTACCTAAAAATGCAATTAACACCTAATTGAATCGATAAATATCATCAATTGATTAATTAGATTATTAATCAATTCCAAATTGACCAATTAACATGTAAAATCCAAAATTCTCAATTGAGATTTTCCAAATTGATGCAATTAAGTATGAATTAAGTATGCATTATTTGGTATTTTCCCAAATTAACTCTTAATAAAGCTATCACATGAATTCAATTGAATGAATTAAGCACTAATCGATCCCATTTGAATCAAAATTGCTCAAAAACCTAAAATTTTGAATCACACATTGGGGTTTTTCAAATTACTTGATCAAACTTGCAATTGAACACATAATCATACAATTCACACATTCAATTGCATAATCTAAACACCAATTGAACGAATCCCCGAATCCAAAATTAGGGTTTTTGACTATGTTTCGGATTTTAGAAATTCAGCTTCGAATTAAAGCTAAATCCACAAATTCAAACTCGATTCCATACAAAGAACACAAATTAACACATGCTCTAGCTCTGATACCAATGTTAGAGAAAGAAGGTTCGATTTTAAATTTTTTGGGAAACATTCAAATTCAAACCAAACGCAAAATCGAAGCCTATATATACATGTATCCATGCTCATAGGTGAGTAGATAGCCAGAATTACCTCGACTCGCCAGAAATTGGACAGATTTGTGTAGTCCGAGCGAAAGCCCTTACGTGATCGATCAAGGAAAACACCCAAGAAAGGGGTTCTCTACCCGGATAACTCCTTGGCGAACGAAACAAGGCTGCTAGACCTCTATTTTCCAGCAACACGGCGGTAGAAGGTGACAAGACGGTTGAAGAATTCTATCAGACCGTGAAATCACATTTCACGCCTTTTGTACTTTGTCTATTGGGCCGTAATTTGGGCCTAGTAACTTATTTAAATTTGGCTCAATTTAATCGAGCCCATTTTCCGTCTTTCATGCACTGGGATTGGTTAAATCAAACCCAATAGCCATAAATTGAGTCAGTCCCACCGGAACTCAATCTTTCTCGTATCCGGATTAATGAATGAATTAATCTAAATTAATTCATCTTAACCTGGTCTCGATCTGTTCATGAAATTAATTATGTCTCACACAATTAATTCATTATACTTCAGTTCGTCAAATGGAGAAACCTTGTAGGATCCATATCTTAATTGATAATAAATTAATCTCATTAAGTTATAAATCATAAGCGGTATTGAACAATGCATTATGATCTGATTTAATGCATTGGGTTTGATTACCCATAATTAACTCATTTAGTATTAATTATTTTGTCACTTAATATCCAATAATTAATGTCATACATAAAAATGTGTCACCCTTGACCACTAATTACTTTCTTGATATTCAGTACATAATTGTTGATATGTGACTATCCTATAATCACAAATGCATGCGTAATAATTATTACTGCATCAAGGGACCGGGGGATATTAATAATCTCATCCAAGATGAGATGGACAAAAGTATCATCTTGATATTCCATAACTTCCAGTATGAATCGCGCAAATTCAAAAAACTTACCTTTATAACCCCTTAATTAAAAGGAGCGTTTGATAACCTCACGTAATACACATTCATCGCCCAAATTTATGAATATCTCAGATAACTGAATTAATGCTATGTGACTTTGCTGATAACATAAACACAATCCATCCAACAAGTCAATTTAGGTCAAGTCCAATATTCATGTACCCCGTATACTCATATTTCATGTAATTAAATAGATACCCCGTATCAATGATCTGTAAAATATGATCATATATCAATCCACATGCTAGTCCATATAGCCATCTATTTGTTCATTTGCTAATGACTTTAGACTAGGGACTAATTTAGAGTTTTGTTTTATTCATGGAGTTTCACAACTCGAGTCCTCAAGGAACAAAATGATATACATTATTCAGTATACATCAAACTAGCAAGCGCACCATCAACTGATTGTGTTCTAGGTCATTAACTAAGAGTGTGGAGGACTTATCTCACTTTCATGTTGCCCTTATGTGGCAAGTTCCCACCTCGAATAGGTAAGATTACACTATTCTGAGTGGTTTGATGAAACATATTCTCGCCCACATCAAGAGATAGTGACGAGCCATGTTGCAACTCATACAACTGACAATCTTGTTTTATTTCACTGATAGTTGGGAACTAACCCTCTAGGAATTCGGCATTGCGACTGTAGATTTTAGCCATGCCCTCATTTGGGTGTTCACCGAACATTACATATCCTTTTAAATGTTCGGGGTATCAAATAAACACTCTCTTGGTTGCTCTTGGACCAAGTTTTCTATGTTGATGGGTTGTGTTGTGTATATAGCCCGCCAAATCCCATAGTCACATATCGTCCAAGATTGGATTTCTTCCATTCCATAACTCATATGGAGTAGTGTGCACACTCTTGCTTGGTACTCTATTGAAGATGTATGTTGCCGTGAGCAATGCATCTCCCCAAAAGTTAATGCATAGGTTGGCTTGTGCCATCATAGACCTAACCATATCAAGTAAGGTGCGATTCCTACATCCCACAACACCGTTTTGCCGCAGGGTATATGGAATGGTAAGTTGCCTTACTATGCCCATTTTATCACAATACCCTTTGAACAGATCCTAATGCTATTCGCGATCACGGTCAGTCTGAAAATTTTTAACTCTTCTGTCCGACTAGTTCTTTACTTCTACTTCATAGCATTTGAAGACATCAAGTGCTTCGTGATGATGAGACAACAGATACAAGTGTCCAAAATGCGAGTAGTCATCTATGAGATGAAATAAGATGCCTCATGGTGTGCTTTCATGCTCATAGGTCCTGCAAATGTCAGAATGGATTAAATCCAGTGGACTTGAGGCTCAAAAAGCTATACCGAAAAGCTTCTTGCTAGTCTTGCCAGCTAAGCAAGGTTCACACACAGGCAACTTAGCCTTAGTAATTGGGTTTAATAGACCTAGAAAGTCTGTTTAATCTATCTTGGCCAATTTGACCAAGTCTAGCATGCCATTTAACAAATTCGGAAGTTGTGTTATTGTTAGAAACTAAGGCAATGAATGAATTAATGGCGTTATAAATTTCATCCAAATAAAGAATGCAATGTTTATATGATCCGTGAAAAAACACATCATCACGGTACTCAATTTTTGATCCATTAGGACGATAATTAAATGAAAAACCTAATGGTAGCAATGAAACAACTGAAACTAAATAACAGCGGACGACCGATAAATAGATTGTGTCATGTAACAACAATGTGTTCCCTCTACGAAGCTGGAGTTTGAAGGTGCCAATACCATTGACATCGTCTTCAATGTCGTTCCCCATGGTTACGCTTCGTATTTCGGTGTCACAACGATGAAACTTAACAAATTAGGCAGAGTCATTCACTACGTGCTGGGATGCTCCTGAATCCACAATCCATTTAGAAAAGGAGTTAGCAACTACAGCATGGGAGCAAATGCATAATTTGGGGTTATTTGGAGAGTAAGATACCTTTTTAGGCTCATAACATTCCCAGAGTAGTGACTTTTCTTTCCACAATTATAGCATTTCACACGTGCCATATTCTTGGGACTGTGAACCTTGGGTTGTTTAGTTATTTTCTTTCTTTGAATAGATTTCTAAGTCTTGTTCGCTGACTTACTAAATTTTTTGTTCCTCTTAGGGTTTTTCCAATGGTCGGGGTTGTGGAAGCTCGCAGGCTCCCATCTTCAAGCTTGAGATGCTTGGATATGTTAGGGAATGTCTTGATGTTCAAGTCATGATTCATTAGCATTTTGAAGGAGTCTAATGTCTGTCTTTCCTTTCATCAGGTAGTGAATGGATCACATTATTCACCTTTTTGAACTCAAAAATATTGATCTCGTCAGCCTTGAGATCATGGAGCATTGTACTCATGATGCTGAGGTGTTCAAGTACAGGTTGACTTGAATCGATTTTATATTGAAGTCAATTCAGGTGCAAGGCACGGAACATTGTAGCTAATGTTTGGCCGTGTTTCTCCTTGAGTTTGTCCCATATGGACTTGGCTCTGTATTGTACGTGTCAATCAAGTCATCATGCATGCAGTATAACATAGCATAGCATTCAGTATAATATAGCATAGCATAGCATGCACTTCGATCTTTCTTGGCCCATGCTTCGTAGGTTGGTAAGATTTTTTCTTGTTCTTATATGGTTATATGCTTAAGAACATCTTTCTCGTGCAGAAGATACTGGCACTTCCAATGTGTTGGGTTTTGAATATATCAAAGATTTATATGCAAGTGATCCTGATTTTGATAGCATATTTGTTGCATGTGAAAAGGGAGCATTCAATAAATTCTATAAGCATGAAGGATACCTATTTAGGGAGAACAATTTTGCATTCCTAAATGTTCACTTCGTGAATTGCTTGTTCGAAAGCTCATGGTGATGGCTTGATGGGCGACTTTGGCATTGCAACAAACATGGGGGTTTTGTTAGAACATTTCTTTTGGCCAGGCCTTTAAAAGGATGTGGAAAAACATTGTGCTAATTGCATCACTTGCAGGGAATCAAAATTAACAGTCAAGCCACATGGGCTATACACACAACTTCCCATTCCTACTGCACCATGGGTAGACATTTCTATGGATTTTGTATTGGGATTGCCTACGTTGAAAGGTGGTCGAGATTCTATATTTGTTGTGGTAGATCGTTTTTCAAAAATGGCTCACTTTATAGCTTGCCACAAAACAGATGATGCATCTAACATTGCAAATTTATTCTTTAAAAAAATCATAAGATTGCATGGGATGCCTAGGACAATTGTTTCAGATCGAGTTTTCAAGTTTCTAAGTTATTTCTGGAAAACTCTTTGGGGTAAGCTGGGTACGAAATTACATTCTCTACTACTTGTCACCCTCAAACAGATGGGCAAACCGAGGTAGTAAATAGGACATTATCTTCTTTACTCCGTGCTTTGATATCAATGAATCTTAAAACTTAATAGGATTGTTCACAACATGTTGAGTTTGCCTATAACCGTGCTATTCATTTTGCAACTCATTATTCACCATTTGAGATTATTTATGGGTTCAATTCTCTTTCACCTCTTGATTTGAGTCCAATGCCTATAAGTGAAAGAACAAGCCTTGACGGTAAGAAGAAAGCCGAGCTAGTAAAGAACATCCACAAAAGGGCAAGAGCCAACATTGAGCGTCGAACCACACAATATGTCTATCAGGCCAATAAGGGGCGCACCGAGGTTGTGTTTGAACCTGGGGATTGGGTGTGGTTACATTTAAGGAAGGAGAGATTCCCAGAGAAACTGCGGTCAAAACTTCTCCCAAGAAGGGATAAGCAATTTAAAGTGATCGAGCGACTTAATGATAATGCTTACAAGCTCGATTTACCTGGTGAGTACACTGTTAGTTCAACATTCAATGTATCTGA
>JAOWBN010201208.1:0-14744 GCA_028565015.1 Pinguicula moranensis | reverse complement strand
GTCTCCTTCTTCATTCGGTCGACAAATTGGTTGAGAGGTAGGTTGATCCGGATTTCCGGATCTTGCCTGTCCTCCTCGTCGTTTTTCACTACATATAGAGATTAAAAACCGAGAGGAGGTAGAGCTTGATTTTCGACCGACAAGAAATAGTAAAATCCGTCCGACCACCGTTTTTCGCCGGAAAGATACTAGCATCCCCTTCACTAGCCAGGAGTGAACGTAGTAGAGGGTTTCCTAATTTGGGACCTTTGTGGTTCGTTTGTCTCGCACAGGTTTTGTTTGATATTCCAAATTCCGGCAGGTTCGGCGGCTCCGGCGACAACCGAGGTACGTTTGGCATCGATTTCACGTTTGGTTCAAAGTTGCAAATCTTCAAAAAATTTTAAATTGGCCCATTTAGATCCTACAATTGAATGTTAGTAGATCGATGTTGCTGCTGCCATAAGTCTTAGCTTATTGGATTGTAGCAACAATCTCATGACTATGATACTATAAGGTATGCTGGCCGAGCAGAGTTTTTGATGTTTTAAAGACTCCTGTAGCCATTCCATGGCAGCTTGCATAACTGACTATCACTTGACCAATGCTGCGAACACCCTCACCTCATCTCATACTACTTTAGAAGACCTAAGAGATGTGTATTTTTGTTTTTGCTTTTTTGTTTTTACGCTTTTATACTTTCTTATCGCTTGTAACAAAGTTGTACATGTTTCATTAATGAAATTTTGCTTACCCAAAAAAAATGAAGGTTGCTATAAAACATATACATAAATACAAAAGTGCCATTACAAAGGCCCTAAGTGATTGTACTTAGGGAACAACAATAAAAAAAGTCCCACTTGCACTAAGGCCTAACATTCATGTCCTTAAGACCGAGTATTTGTACATGACTTTCACGTCTGGTCTGGGATAAAGCCTAAGTACAAGTGGGACTTATCTACCTTTACATCGTTCCTATCTATGATTTCTCTAATAAGACAAAACTTCCTCATTACACTAGAAGGTTTCTTGGTCTATCACAATTAACGTACATAGACAAAGAGCTAAAATGGTTTAGTCGAAGAAAAGGTTTTATCCTAATGGGGCATGGTATACATATTTCAAATGATATGACACAAAGACTGATAAGGATAAGATCCGCAAGCAAAATATTAGAAATGGTTCAGCTATTTAATCTATAATGTATTTCCTATAATGTACGAGACCCAATGTCTCCAATGTTCTGAGTGTTAAAAGGAAGTATCAATCCAATCCTGATGAGGAACATTAGAAGGTCTAAAGACTTGTTCTTAGTATACGAGGATTAGAATTTAGTAATAAAAGGATATACAGATGCGCTTTCCTGAGAAATGCAGACAATTTCAAATCACAATCTAGATACATATTTATCCTGAACGGAGGTGGTGGTGGTTTAAAAGAATTTCAAGCAGGACACCATTGTTGACTTTACAACAGAGGTGGAATACATTGCAACTTCAGAAGTTTTAAAGGAAGCCGTAAGAAATTCTCAATACTTGGGTTACCATAACATGTTGCTAGATGTCACTAATGGTCTATGGACACGAATTAGGGATTAATGAAATAAAAGAGTTTAATTCATTAACCAAAATATGATTATGTTAATTCATGGTCAATTGCCAAGCTATTAAGAACCTATAAGTTTATACACAATAACATCAAACTCTTGAGGGGCCAAAATTGAATCAAGGAGGAGTTTGGGGCCAAATTGAAGTATTTGATATTTCAAGGACTCAAATGTAATTATGGGGTCATAAACATGATTATCTTAAGTTTGTGAGATGGATTGTATTACATCAAAACCTTTTGTTAGTTGGACTAGAGTTAGAAGACACCGACTCATAGAGATGAGTTAATGAAAATTGATTACAACTTCATATATGATAAATATGAAGTTAGTGGCCATTTTCATACAATTGGAATACATGCATAGGATACAAATCCAGTGAGATTACATGCAATGAGGTATTCATATATAAAGAGGTCTATATAAAAGTTGAGTGTAAAAGTTCTACAAAAACATGGAACAAAATCATGTATACATGTATGAATATGATTATAGGTTATTCCATTAACATGGACATGTATTTGCATCTAAAGGCCATGTCTAACTCTATAAATACCTTGACTTTTTCATACTAAAAAAACGTTTATGCATTTGTGTGTTCTGATAGAAGAAAAGAGAAGTTCTCTCTCTAGTTTATCTTTATACCTGAGAACTTATAGAGAAATGAGTGAAATTTTGTGAAATTCTTGTTCTCATCATTCTTGGACCACAAGTGAGGAGCTGACACTCCATACACACATATATTGGTATACAAAGTGTTGTATAAACCTCTAATAGTTATAGTGGTGTAGATTTCCATAGAGGATGGTCACTTGAATACTTTAAATGAGACTATATTTGAAGAACTTTGTGAAAACTTCAAGAAAGGTACAGATTTGTCCTTGCTCTTGTATTATTTATCCTTGGTAGGGAACTCTTTAAATTTTGATTACGTACGCACTTGTCTTATGATTCCGCTTACTTTGATATGTTATGACACGTTGTATAGCCTTGAGCTCCTACAACCAACACATGAGCAAAGATCTTAGGAAGAAAAAACTCTCTTTCTCTCCTTTTGTGATTCGTCACCGCCACCACCAAGAGAAAATCTAAATTCGATTTTCTGTGACTTAAGTTATGTAACTTGTATGGTGGCTAGAGTTTTAGGTATATTTTATATTGAGACACTAGGTTTAATAAATTCAAAGGCCCGTAATTAAATATTCCATAAGTTGGGCCCACATAATTCATTAATTAACTCTTACCTATTAGGCACTTAACTAATTATAATTTAATTAAAATTTGTTGGCTTTTGTTATTATTTCTATGATAATACGAAGCCCAATAAAATTTAATTTAATCCAAGTTATTATTCCATGGATTATTCAATTAAAAACTTAATTATTAGCCTAAATCAGACATTCTAATTTATGGTTGTCCATTGCAAATGGAGCAGAAATAGTCGTAATTGACAATTCTTTTAGCTTTGTACTAATAATGTACTAGAGCAAAATGGCTCTATTAAATTTCAGTGCTTCTATTTAATGAAGTTGCAGAAGCTCAATATATCAAATGGCGCAATGCATATTGGGTCACAACGAAAATGGTCTCTTTGTATAATTACAAGGATAAGGCTACATCCATCTAACCCAACTAGACCCCAAATTAGTTGGGAATATAATGGGTACATTGTGGATTTTGGACACATTCTAATTGATGGAACATAATTTCTTGGATTATTGGAATAATTTTCTTGCAAAAAAACAAAGGCGATGTTGGTGCCTACCAGCCACACAGTTGACCTCCGATGCTCAATGCCATCTGGCGTGCTTGGCGCAAATGATAACGCGAGGTTTTCCACTGGTACAATGCCATGCATCATCCACGTATTATGCGTTACGCCTGTTGGATTTTTTTGGTGGAGTCTAGTAATGTAGAAAATAATAATAAAAAATTATACTTTATTAAGAATAACCCTTTGGGGTATATATAGTACTATAACTCAATCCTAACTGAATCTAAAATCATAAATCCTAAATAAACTCTATTAAATCATAATTCTATCTGATAACTACTAATCCTATTAGATAATTAACTGCATAAACTACTCAAATATCAAATACCAACATTCCCCCTCAAGGTGGACTTCACTAATCTCATCTTGACACAGTACAACAGTCGATGGCCTCCCAGCAATCAACGATGGCTCATCTAGTTCCTTCCTCTACTTTAACCCATATGGTATCCTTCTGATTTGGTCCAGTGTTTGCAAATTGAGCCACCCAGTATCTCCTTTCAGATCTGGCCTATCCAACTTTTCTTTCCACTATCTAGCCAACGCATGGCTCTTTGCTCCTCTAGCCAATGCATGGCTCTTTGCCCCTCTAGCCAACGCATGGCTCTTTTCTCCTCTAGCCAACGCATGGCTCTTTTCTCCTTTAGCCAACGCATGGCTCTTCGCTCCTCGAGCCAACACATGACTATTTACCCCTCTAGCCAACGCATGGCTACTCTAGTTCGATACTAGACACTCATCATGCCGTCTGATGTAATTCCAGTTGCACTCATAGTTGTCAAGGCAACACAAGACCCATTAGTCGTGCAAAATGGGCCAATGACAAGGCTATGACATGAAGGCGGAATGGTTGAGTTCATACAAGAGTGTTGGCCATAGGGAAACCTAAAGGGGAACAAACTGCACTACGAGGATCCGAGCTAAGGAAGGATACACTGTCCTGGCCAAGTGGACTGATCACTAGACGTCAAACTAAGAAGATAAATGATGAGCTTGTGGATTCAACAAGGGACGATTGACTAAGGATGATGGATCAATGGGATGCACCCCTTTGAGAGGATGCATCTCTTCGAATCGAGGCAACAATCCTAACCAACACACCCCTTCATGAATGGTTGCACTTCTTCACCAACGGAGGCACCCCTTCACGAATGGTTGCATCTCCTCTCCAAAGGTTGCACCTCTTCATGAACGGTTGCACCTCTTTGCCAATGGACTCACCCTTCCAAAATGGAGGAAATATTCACCAACGGATGCATTCCTTCATGAAAGGATGCACCTCTTTACGAAAGAAAGCATTCTCTATCAATGGACATGCCTTTTTGAATGGTCGTGTCTTTTCAAACGGATGCATATTTAAGAATCAATGCATTTGTCCATTAATGCATTTTCACTATGAACGTGTTAGAGCCTATAAATAGGCCTATCTTGAACTCATTTTGCTTAGCTTTTGATGATTGAGAATAACTTGTGAGGTGTGTTCCTACTTTTCTTTACGAAGGCTCTTCTTAGACTTATATTTCCTTCACTTGAAGTTTAGTGGAGTTTACTTATGGTCTTATCCTTTGTTATTGATTGAGACACATTCTCTTTAGAGTTCCATTTGGTGGCGACTATTTTAAAAATGTTACCTTGGTTTCCAACTCTTTATAGGTAACGGGTCAAGTGTACAAAAATTCATTTTTACAGTCTTGTGATTTTGAACCAACAATCTTTGATTTGGAGTTTGTCACAATTGTTGGCAAGGTTCGTATCATTTGGTATTGGAGCTCAAATTGGGCGAGTTTGCCCTTTCATTGATGTTTTTGGTTGCTGGCTCTTATAGCTGTGAGGTCAAACATTCGTTGAAAGGTATCTTTACATTTCTTGTAATTTTCCTTGCCGTTCAAAAAAAAAAGTAGTCCAAAAAAAATCAAAAGAGCACGGCCATACCTATTCATGGCCAAAAAAAAAAAGATCTTCTTGAAAATAAAAAAATAGAAGAAAAAAAAGTTTGATAAAAAATGGCAAGAGATCTCTTTCTAGATAGGGAATTTCTCTCAAGTTCTTTTTGTTACCTTCTTATTGTACTTGACCGAGCCTTTCTCAAGAATATCTTAATCTTGAACCAAGTTTCGAGATCATGAGGATTTGTTGCTAGACTTGAAAGGGTTGAGTCATTAGGAGTCGATTAAAGAGAAAAAGGACACTTGAGAGGAAAATTGCATGGATGGTGAGAACATTTTAGCGAAAAAAAGTCGATTGTATGATACACGAGAGAAGAGACCTTATTGAGAGAAACACATGAGGGAGTGGTAATGAAATTTTATTTTCTTAACGTCTGCTCATTTTATAGGAACAATGTCAAACAACACATCGGAGGGAAATACACCACGAAATGATCCACCGCAAGCGGATCAAAGAATTCTTATTCAAGCCCTTACAACTCAAATTAAAAGGATAATGGAGGAGGCGTTGGGACCGTTACATGCCCGAATGGATCAATTTGAGATTAAGGAGGCTCAAGAGCAAAACCAAGGACAACAAGATCAAGGGAAAGAGAATAAGGTAGATGCATGGTCCGTAGGAGGAAATGAAAGATTTGTACCCTGCGACCGAGGTGGAGTTGGATTCCACTTTAGGGGTGAAAGAATAAAACCAATCAAGGCAACATGCGGAGAGACATATAGGTGATTGGGAATTGGCAATGTCAAGGTCAAGATTCCATCTTTCCAAGGGATAATAGATCCATAAGTTTACTTCGAATGGGAAACAAAAGTTGAAATGGTGTTTAGTTTCCATAACTACACCGAACGCCAAAAGGTTAGACTTGCTGCAATTGAATTCGCAGACTATGCTATTGTTTGATGGGATCAATGGATGACAAACAGGAGAAGGAATGGAGAACTGCCTGTGTGAACATGGGAAGAGATGAAGGCTATATTGAGGAGGCGCTTTGTGCCAAATCACTATAATCGTGGCCTATTTCACAAGTTGCAACAACTTGTGCAATGGAGTAAGAGTGTTGAAGAACATTATAAAGAGATGGAGATTGCCATGATCCGAGCAAACATTGATAAGGATCGAGAGGCGACCGTGGCTAGATTCCTCCATGGATTGAACTGAGACATTGCGGATACAGTGGATCTTCAACACTATGTGGAGATTAAAAACATGCTCTTTCAAGTTATCAAAGTTGAAGAGCAACTAAAGATAAATGGGGCGAGAAACGGATCACCCGCGATTCCTTATGGATAGTGGAAAACAAATCCTATCCAGATGGACAAGCCAAAAGCCGAGGCTCCAAAGGAAGTTAAGGCAAGTACTACCACATCGATAGGTACAAACACCCATTCTACGTTAAGATATGGAGATATAAAGTGTTTTAGGTGCCAAGGACTTGGACATATTGCTAGCCAGTGTCCAAACAAGAGAACCATGGTAGTCAACGCTATTGGTGAGTACGAATATGAGGATGAGGAGGCCGTTGGTTCAAATGAGGAGATTGAAAATGATGATGAACAAGATGCAATCGTAGGAGAGTTGTTCGTGGCAAGACGCATCCTTAACCGGATGACAACAATCAATGGGAAAACCTTTTCCGTACCCGTTGCCACATTCAAGATAAGGTATGTAGTGTTATAATTGATGGTGGAAGTTGCACCAATATGACAAGCATGTATGTGGTTGAGAAATTGGCTATGGTTACTGTCAAACATCCAAGGCCTTATAAGCTTCAATAACTTAATGATGGCGGCAAAGTTAAAGTCACCAAACAGGTTGAAGTGCTCAAATCCATTGGTAAGTACGTGTACAAGGTCGTGTGCAATGTTGTACCAATGGATGCATGTCATCTTTTGTTGGGGAGTCCATGGCAATACGATGTACGAGCCATCCGTGATGGCTACACAAATAGGTACACCTTTAACGTTAAAGGGAAGTCTATCACTCTTGTATCCCAATCCCCAAAACAAGTTCTTGAAGATCACATGCATCTGAAAAAGAGGCCGAGAGTGAAAAAGAAGAGAGAAAAAAATGAGGAGAGAAAAGAAAGTGAAAGAAAAGAAAATGAGAAGAAAGAAAAGAGAGCTTATTGGCCCAAAAGAGTGATTGGAAGAGAGCTCTACTTTCTCAACAAACTTGTATTGTACGTAGGTGCAAAAAGGTTCTTTTCAATACTAATGATCTTGTCAGTTCTTTTTGGATAAAAATATCTCTCTTTTGCAGAGCTTTTAAGTTGTTCTTCCCAAAGAAGTAAGCATTCATTCCGGGTCAACCTACTTGTAGGAACAACACCTAGGGATCCAAAGAACCTCAAAGGAAAGTAGATCAACAGTTGGAAAAAATATATTGATGTGCAAATAAGATTATGTATGTGGATAAAGGTAAGGAGAATGTGGTGTTGAGTGCATTACCCCAAAGGTACACTTTACTTTCCTTTTCAATTACACAATGGCTTGACTTTGAATACATTCAAGATTGGTAAGCACAAGGTTTTGATTTTGGAAAAATATTCAATGCATGCAGCAATTTGATAATTAATAAGTTCTTTAGGCATAACAGATTCTTATTTAGTGAAAGTACATTATATATGCCTATGTTTTCAATGTTTTCAATGCTTTTGAGAGATTTTCATGATTGTGGTATGATGGAACCATAGAATATGACTAAATAGGAGTTTGGTATGTTCATGTATTTGGAATTTCAAAGAAAACATTGGAGGATTCTTTGCTATATGTTGAATTTCTAAACAAATATTCACGTGATGAGGTTTTATATAGTTCAAAACCATTATAACATGTGAAATTGACTTCTCTACCATGGATTGAATGCTTGAACTCAGGTGGCGAATGGAACACTATTTTGTTAAAAGGATTAATGACAAGGCTTACAATATTGGTACAAGAGGTAATTATGGTAATGTTACTGATGGATTTCCATTTGATACAGGTCAAGATTTGATGACGAATCCTTTTCAAGAAAGGGAGTACGATGCAATTCCAATTGCAATCCAAGTAGCCAAGGCAACACAAGACCCATTGGTCGTGCTAAATGGGCCAATGACAAGGCTATGAGATGAAGACTAGAGTGTTGGGCCATAGAGAAGCCTAAAGGGGACGACCCTTATGATGTACAACAAGCTGCACCACGAGGATCCGAGATAAGAAAGGATACAATGGACTGGCCAAGTGGACTAATCACTAGACGTCGAACTAAGAAGATGAATGATGAGCTCGTGGGATTCAACAAGGGACGATTGATCGCGGAGGATGGCTCAAGGGATGCACCCCTTTGAGAGGATGCATCTCCTCTCCAAAGGTTGCACCTCTTCATGAACGGTTGCACCTCTTTGCCAATGGACACACCCTTCCAGAATGGAGGAAACTCTTCACCAATGGATGCATTCCTTCATGAAATGATGCACCTCTTTACGAAAGGAAGCATTTCTTCATCAATGGACATGCCTTTTCGAATAGCCGTGTCTTTTCAAACGGATGCATATTTAAGAATCAATGCATATGTCCATTAGTGCCTTTTCTTGAACTCATTTTACTTATATTTTGATGATTAAAAATAACTTGTGAGGTGTGTTCCTCTTTTTCTTTACGAAGGCTCTTAGACTTATCTTTTCTTCACTTGAAGTTTAGTGGTGTTTACTTACGGTTTATCCTTGGTTCTTGGTTGAGACAAGTTCTCTTCAGGGTTCCATTTGGTGACGACCATTTTACAAACATTACCTTGGTTACCAACTCTTTATAGGCGAAGGGTCAAGTGTACAACAAATTTGTTTTTACGATCTTGAGATTTTGAACCACCAATCTTTAATATTGTGTTTTGTCACAATTGTTGGCAAGGTTCGTATCACCGATTCTTTCAACTCAGACATAGATCTCCATCTTGCTGATACCTTCAGCTCAGTCATCGATCTCCATCTTGTTGGGCCCTGGCTAAGTGCTACTCGCTAGTCCCACAACAAAAGGTATCAACTCCGAACAGTAACATTCAAACGCTGGATGAGTACAACACCTCCATCCCATGATTACACGGCAGCAGTCCAACACTATGCAATAAATAACACTTCCAGAATTCAAACCCAAGAATACATAAAGACAACACGACAACATTTTAACACTGTAAAGTCTGTAACATCTCTACGATGACATGAAGGCAGTTCAACATCATGCAATTGATGACACCGTCAAGACATGACTGCACGATAGCAGTAGAACATTGTGCAATCGATAACGAGGTTCAACCATCAAACCAAAATCAAAAACAACAATCTCACATCAATTCTCAAGAAAGGCCAAATTAGATCTTCAAGTTTAGGCGATCAGCATCAAACACAAATTGCAATCACCAATCCACACAAACTATCCTTCTTATTCACCCAAAAAAATGCCCATTAAAGGGCACCAAATCAATTAAAACAGATACGACAGATGCGACGAGGTATGGAGATTCAACTTTTTTTTTGCAGTGGTAAGCGGCGAAATGTGGCGGTGGTGGTAGGACGCGCGTATGGCCGCGAGTAGATCTCAATGAGGCTATCCCATGCATGGTGGTCACAGGGGGTGAAGACAACGGATGCACCCAAAATTGGTATAAAACTGTAGTGCAAATGTGAACTCCAGCGAGGCACGTGAGAACTCGTACGTAGGGGGGTCTCTGCTGTCTTGCCATTGCGGATGTCGGGGAGGCCCATGGGATGATTCACGTGCCAAAAAACGGCGCGGTGATGGTCGTAGGCTTGCAGGCAGCAAGTTTTCGGCCAAGAAATGCCATAAATGGCTAGATCTGGCCATTTTCGACCATGAACAGGGGCTTTCGGTGGGGTGGCATGGTGAATGACGGCGACAAGCAGCGGTGGTGGCGCAAGTAGGCTAGGGTTTTGGAATGATGGTGGCGGCTTTTGGAAAAATTATATTTTCCTTTCTCAACCTGGCTCTGATACCATGTAGAAAATAATAACAAAATTAATACTTTATTAAGAATAACCCCTTGGGGTATATATAGTACTACAACTCACTTCTTTGTAACTTTGAACCACTAAAGTTTTCTAGTTATATTCTAGAAACTCTAAGATGGTAGGTCTCCTTTGTACTCTTCAAATGAATGATTTGGAGACAACCACAAAACTCACTATTTTTCTGTAGATTACTCTCAACACATGAAAAAATGTAATAAACAAATACAAAGAAAAAGAAAAAATTAAGTTAGATAGAACAATAATAAAATGAATTAAAAAAATTGTAGTTAAACAAAAATGTAATAAAACTTTGTGTTTATATTCAGCTCATTTTGCAATTAAATCTATTTATTTAATTTGATTGTTTTATTTTTAAATCAATTTATTGGCTTTATTTTTTATTTAAATTTTTACTATAATTTTGCTTATGTTTATCTCATTTTAATATTATTTCAAATTTTTTATTTCCATGTTTTAATATTATTTTTTTTATTATTTTTAATTTAGAAGTGAAAAAACATAATAATTTTTTTTGTTGGAAAAGCCAAATTTGTATATATGATATAAAGTATTTACAGAGATGAAACAAAAAAAGAAAGAAAGAAAAAACTAATGCGAAAAATATACTAGCTAGAAACTAGATGCCTCAGGGGCAATGGTCGTATAAGGCTGAAGACAGTGTCTGATTCTTGATCATGAACTACATCAAACTTGCCATTCTAGTATATCCTCCAGTATAGCTAAGGGTGACCGGTACATGGCTTCCCTAACCTCATTAATCCACAAGCATCTCCGCATTCAATTCATCGCCATCATACGCTTTTTATCACAACTGGATATCATGATGACTATCAACTTATCGATACCCTTTTTTATAGGAATATCGGTACATAGCTCCCTCTAGTTTTGTAAGCTATCCCTGTAATGTGGAGAGGATATACAAGTTGGGCAAGGATAAAATATTTCACTTTCAAGGCATCATTCACCCTCTTTGACCTTATACTCATTGCAACTTAGTGGTCTATGGCAACTGTCCTCTTGGATCTTACGTCCTGGAATGTTTGGCATGCTCTTTCCATAGCTACTGTCTCCTTTGTTCTTGTCTCCTTTTTTCTTGTGGACGAAATGACAGCTGTTTGTTTGTTCAGTGAAAGCAGCCTTAGTGTCGCTTGAAGATGGTTTGATCTCTTTCATATTGAGCAAGCAACAAGTTGTAGATCGTCCATTCTTTGTTTCCATTGACACTTGTGAAATCTCTCTTCTTTGTTTGCTGGATTGCAATGGTCCCCTCGGTCTGCTACGGCACAACAGATGTGTGGATGTACATATTTGAAAGCTATGCTCCCTCTTGTTTGCCTAATTAGTTTAGGCATACGTATAAGTACTATATCCAACAAAGAGTAGAATAATCCATGACTGACAACCAGGGCTAATGGTATTGCGTAGTATAAGTAGCCATGAACTCAATTTAAATAAAATTTTGCTTGAAAGGACGTTCCCCGAGAGCGTGAGGGTACCCATGGAGAAGGGATGATAAATAGTGGGATTGGCTATCTTCCTTGAAGCATGAGCTCCCATCCACAAACTGTACCGTATTGAAACAAAGAGATAATCAGGTAGCACCAATAGAAAGTTCTTTGTTTCTTACATACTTCATGTACAGGGAGTGACTTGACATTCTTTAGGAGTGTGTGATTGAGTTCTCTCATCCTAGCTTGTACCATGTTGAAATAGGGAGATAATCAGATAGCACAATGAGAAGTTCCTTTGACACATACCACATAAGTGAGCCTACTCCTCTCGTTTCTCTATATCTCAGCTGTGTTGTTATGAGATTTAATGCGCCAGGGTATAGTCATCTTCTCCAGGTTACAATGTGTCAACCTTACGGTGTCTTCACATTGGCCATACATTTGCAAATTACATGGACCTCTTTCATCTTGCACAAGAGAGACACAGGTCCTAAGGTTGCAGCTTGGCTAGGTGTTCACGCCCGGGGTGAGGACAACTGCTCCAGGGAGCACTGTCTCAAGCTGAGGTATGAATTTCCTATTAAAATTGAAGCTGCTTCCATGATGTTGTGATTCATAGGAACCTAACATGTACCCCATAGATGCCAAATACAGTGAGAAGGCACGAGGACAAGATGTAGTTTCAGGGGTTTAATAACACTCATTGCAGTATACAGTTTAAACTGATAAACTCTAGGAAATCCTTTATATGCTGAGTTAAATTAGTTAGGAAAGCTTAAACATACCTGAGGTTGCAGTAACCAATCATTAAAACTATAAGGAAATTATTGTTGTTTTTTTGCCCTCAACCACAACCAAACATTTTGATGTATGGTATGCAGGATAAGATGACTGTTAGTCAATTTAGCGAAAAAATGTGCATTGTTTTTTACCTTCCATACAAAACACATTATAGCCAGCCAAATGGTGTTCCATGCATGAATGTTCACTCCTAGAGGTGCAAGGGAGGTGTGGTCCTGTAGGTTAAGGGATAGTGTGGTGCCTTCTACAACTGACAGTTGCAGCAACCCTAACTCTAATGCAATGCTTTGCCATAGTTGCGTGGCAGTGAGGCAGCCAGTGAAAAGACGATCAATGTTTTCATCATGTGTTTGACAAATGGTGCAAAAGATCAGCTGGTTAGCAAGGATCACACCATACCTCTGAAGAGTCTCTTTTTTTGGCACTGCACACTAAACCAGTTTCCAGGCAAAGATACACACTTTCCTGGGCGCGTAGCTGCTCTAGATGAGCTTAAAATTGTGCTGAGAACCAGCAGAGATAACTTTATAAGCTTCCATAGTTGAATATGAGCCATTCTGATTCAGCTTAAATATGTATCTGTCCTGGGAGAAAGGATGTGGTGAAACTTCTTGCAGTACACTTTGTAAATCCTCCATATCGGGTTGTTTAGTTCTTTTAATACCTCTTTGCCACCTCCAACGCCAGGACCAGACGTTATTGCACCAGTATACATCCTCAGGCACGGTGATATCCCTGCACATCTCAATGCTAAAGAGTCTTGGATATCTATCAACCAGAGGTTGATTGTGTATCCATTTATCAGTCCATAATCTTATGCGCTTACCATCACCTTGTAGAGATACATTCTTTGTAAACCATCGAAAACTTAAACTGTCTTGAATGCCAGCTAACCACTCAGAGCCATAACCACTTCCTCTAGGTTTGCCAACATGTCTGATCAATAATGGAGGGTGAGGGACTCTCAATCCAACAATGTAGAGATTAGATCCACCGTACTTAGATCTTAATATATCAGTGAATGGAGATGGATCAACTTTGAGGATCTACAATCCCCATTTACCCAACAGAGCAAAATTAAAGGAGGAAAGGCATCGGGCCCCTATGCCAACCTCAGGGATAGATGTTGACATTTTCCCCCATGAAGTGAGGCATATTTTTAATCGTTCAGAATTGCTGTCCCAGAAGAATTCCCTTTGCATGGCAGTCAACCGCTTGATGATGCACTTTGGTGCTCTATAGCATGAGAAGTAGTGAGTAGGCTAAGAGCTAAGACAACATTTAGTAAGGCTAATTTCATCCCATAGGAGAGAAGCTTGTTATCCCAAGATGAAAGTGCTTTTATGACCTTGTCAAGGACAAGCTGCCAAGTTGTAGAGTTCTTCATCCGAGCACCCACTAGAAGCCCCAAATATCTAAAGGGAATTTTGGTAGTTTGACAATTGAGGAAAGTTGTCATATCTGCTAAAGTAATAGGAGGCACATTCACAACAATGAGAATTGCCTTGAAAGCTTGGATAGAATTCCAAGTTGCCTAACCAAATATAATGGTGTCATCTGCGACATGAAGGTGAGACACATGGAGTTTCCCTCTACCCATAGAAAGGCCATTGAAGATGTCCATATTAGTTGCGCAGTTAAGCATAGCAGATAGACCTTCCGCAGCAAGGAGAAAAAGGAAAGGGGATAGAGGATTCCCCTGTCTGATGCCAATAGTTGGGTAAAACTCATTTGTGGGACTCTCATTCACAAGGACAGATGCGGAGGAAGACTCCAGCAGCCCCTTGATCCACCATTTCCAGCAAGGAGGAAGGTTCATCAATGTCATGATCTGCACAAGGTATTCCCAATTGATGGTATTAAAGGCCTTTTCAAAGTCGACTTTAAATAAGAGGGCTTTCTTCTTAGACTTCTTAAGATCATCAACTATCTCATTAGTCACTGTCACACTATCAATAAGTTTCCTCCCTGGGATGAATGCAGTCTTGAGTGTTGTTGATCAGGCTTGCTATCACTGATCTCAATCCGTTGGCAAGCACTTTTTGTTAGTGTTATGTCCTAAGGCCAATCACCTTAGGCCTATGTTTTAACACTTTAATGTTGTATATATGATTGTAGCAACCTTCACTACTTGTTTATTTATAACATATAAAATAGTGAAGC
>JAOWBN010201197.1:0-14745 GCA_028565015.1 Pinguicula moranensis | reverse complement strand
AATCATCCAGTATACATGAAACGAACATTAGCACAATACTCTAGGTCACACTGTCACACTAAACTAACAGTATTAGGCATCCATGATTTTTTTAATATATATATATATATATATATATATATATATATATGGGGACGGTTCCGTTGACATTATTTTTGATACGATTTGTGACACAGTTTTTCTTAAAAGTCTATATTTAGGGTCCGTAGGATTTAGTGTTTGGAGTTTTATATATTTAGCTCTTAGAATTTATATTTTTGGATTTAGGGCTTAGGGTTTAGGGTTTTTAGGGTTTATAATCCTAAACCCTAAAACTTAAACACCCTAAATCCTAAAACCCATAAACCCTAAAAAACCCTAAACCCTAATTTCAAAAATATAAACCCTAAGATTTAAATATATAAAAATCTAAACTCCAAACCTTAAATCCTACGGACCCTAAATATAGACTTTTAAGGAAACAATGTCACAAATCGTGTCACAAATAATGTCAACGGATCCTTCCCCTATATATATATAATATTACACAACACGATGCACTGAACCGTTAGTTAACAAACAAAACTAATCCGTATCAGATAGATACAAATTTTTCATGAATTGGGGAAGTATAAACTTTCACTTATTTGACGATGAAAATGTGTTCGAAGACCTCTACAAAGACCATTTTTTTCAGCAGGAAAATGACTAGCCAATAATAAATTATCATTGTGTCCCCAAGAATCTGAAAATTTGAAGCAAAGTTTGCCCTTTACATTTAAACTTTGCCATACCCACCAGGAACAAGTCCCTTTTAGGCTCTGCCCTCTTTAGTACTTTGCTTCAAATGAAGAGTATAAATAAAAATGTGAACTACAAACCTAATAGCTTAACACTAAAAATTTTCGGGATTGGTTCACATTTAATCTTGTCAAAAGCCTATTTTCCAATAATGAAAAGCTTTTTAACTAAAAAAAAAGGCGATTCCTAGATTCACCTACCCGCCAAACATTCTTTCATCTAATCTTGTTTCCACACATAATAAACATACAGACGTATATCAACGGTTTCTACACCCAGTGGAGCAGAGATGGGGAATGTTTCATTCCCAAGAATAAACCAGGCGAAGTGGACAAAACAGGGGCCAAAGTTTGGAAGAAGAAGGGGTGGCCATGGCAATGTGGATAAGGACAGGGTGGAGTGCTCAAATAAAGAAAAGTTAGGGTTTGAGTTGTTATAGTGGATGCGGTAGTGTTCCGATTGAGCGAAGACTTGGTCGGAACAGAAGGAATTGTACCTGAGGGGAGACTCCACGGCTTTGAGCAACGAGACGATCGTATCCTAAGCAGAGAGGTACTCTGGAAGTGCTGAAGAGTAACAAACAACAAAAATTGCAACAGAAGTGGTGTTGGACCAGAGCTGTACTAACGGACCTACAAATACACAAGGAAAACCTACCGAGGTCAATTTAGAACAAATCTGGGAAAAATTCACCTAATATTGTTTCCACATAATAAAATTACAGGCGTATATCATATGATATAGTTCAGTTGTACCTCTCCACTATTACAATTTTCTTATGTGGAAGATAATTGAATAATTTTTTTTTGGATAAACAGATAATCGAATAACTTATTGCCATAAACAAGGGCGGAGGCTCCCGCCCAAAAAAACGTTTTGTGTAGTTTTAGTGGAAAGAAAATAGTTAGACAATCACAATACCTTTTACTTTTACTGCAATTTAATTTTTAATTTTTGTTATTTTTTTCTGAGGAAACTGATCTGTTTTAACCACATTTTCTTGGACCCATTTCATGTTGTCGAGGGCTTACCTGATGTTTAATAATTTTTGGCATCGCATTAAATCAAATTGTATGGATAGTAAATGTTTATTGAAACTTGCTCCATCATAAATGAATTTACGTAGACGTAAAAATATAGAAAATGATGAAAACAAGGCAAGTCTAGCTGATGGGTAGGGCTCTCTCCCATGGCGTTTCGCTCTTGGTTGGAGGATCAGTTGCTGAAACTTCTTAGCTCATCTTCCTTTTGAATATGGCTTCGTCTTCATCTCAATCTGCTGAAAAACTGTTTGGGCGTCCACCAGACACTCTTGTGTCTCTAATAGAGACGATTGAAGAGGAATGGTCTCAGGTCAGGAATAGGGGAAAGAAACGTATTTTAGATTTGGCAGCCTCGACGTGAAAACCACTACCTGCATATATCAAGAGGGTACGCTTGGACTCTCTTTCCTTTCATTTTGTGAATTTCCCGTCATCTTGGAAGCGTGAAGAGATGTGGTGTGTCTTCTCTGCATTCGGTCGAGTAAGTGATGTTCATCTCCCTCGGAAACTTCTCAATCCGGAGAACAGTTTTGGCTTTGTGTGATTCTTCAGGAATTCAGTCGGTCATTCGATTTTGGAGAAGCTATTTGGAATTTGGGTTGGATCATTCCATCTGAAGGTAAATGTGGAGAGAAATCCAATGATAGCCCACCCCCTGCTTTCAATGACTGTGATTTTCCCTAGTCCGCTCGGTCGATGCCAGAATAGAATACCACGGCTCGGAAGTGAACATAAATCTAGAGATTATCACCCCTCTACTCTTTAAAACGACCCCCCCTGTGGCTCAGTGGTTGCATAATTGTCTTCTATTGATTCAAGCCCCCCTTTTAGACATGATCAATATGGAGAACTTGAATGCATCTATGGTACGCTTAGAAGGGGGTGAGATACTCCTTAAGCTGCTATCCCCTGTTGATCAATCCGCCTCCTATATGATAATGATACCTCGATGAAGTTACGCCTTCACTCCTTGCAACTATGGAGGTTGGTGAATGAGAAACTAGCCCATTCGGCTTGGATCCAAGTAAGTGGAACTCCCCTTCGTTGTTGGTACAAGGCTTTCTTCATGGAAATAGTCTCTCAATTGGGAGTTCTTATTGCGGTGGATGACAAAACTCTGACGCTCCAATAATTGCAATACGGACGCATCCATGTGCTTACCACCTCCATCTCACCTGTTTTTCAGTTGATTGAAGTGGTTACTGACTCTGAAAAGTTCCAAATTCATGTGGTGGAAGAACAACCAAAGAATATTCAGTCAGTCAGTGGTCTCAAAAAAGAATAGAGCAAGAAGAATGTCGTGCATGAAGATTCATTTAATCCGTCCCTGCAGGAATGGTCAGCTTTACAGAGAAATAAGGATAACACATTGAATTTTATGACGGAATTGAGGCAAAACCTGGTTTGGGAAATGGTAGAAAAAGGTTCAATTCCATATGAACAAGGTGAAACAAGCTCCGGTACTGGAGATCTCCCGAGCACCAAGGACAAAGCCCTTTTCTCAACAAATCACAGTTCCCAAGGTTGATAGTACGGTGTATCCTCATTCACGTGATCCTCATGATTCTCTTACCTATTCGACTTTTGTTTTTCCTATCAAATCCCTTGCAGTGTTCCCTGTCTACCCTGAATCTAGTGAGCTTGATACTCATGATGCTACGACTGACCTAAGCATTAATTTAGGAAAAAATCCAGGGGTCGTTAGCGACACAATTGACATTCAACATTAGAAAATTTCATTTCGGCCAATTGCGCCTGATATAATTTCTTCAGAAGAAGAAGTGGTTAAGTTGAGGAATGAAATGAAAACAACCAAAGGGAGTTTTACTGCTCTATTGTCCCAACAACACTTGTATCTGGGCTACCTACCCAATGCATATCAGATGAATTCCAATAGGCATGGTACCTCACACATTCGGTTAGAATAGACAGTCATGTTCGAGGTATCTCGCCCAGATTCAGGGTCTCAGAACTCAGACCCTTCTGATCTTATGCCCGTAATTGAGCTAACTCCTAGATCCCTGGATGCTAAAAATTGGGATACATCTACTACTTACAGCCCTGCTTAACTCTGCTATCAGACTCATAAATCATACGCGCACAATTCAGGAAGCTCAAATTAACCGTACAGTGGCCGACTTATCTGATGCGGTGGAGGAACACCTACCTTCCCCTGGTGCGGAAGATATCCTTACCTTGGCGATTGAATTAGGAGTGTGTCCCCAAACTCCTCAAGATGACCTCTTTATCCGATTGAATAAAATGAATGATCGCGACAATATTACACTCTCCAACGAGAAGAACCCTTGTTCGGGTGAAAAAATAGTCTGTTGTTAACGCGCATACTATCGTACAACACGTGCGGGTTGGGCACTCCCATAAAAAGAAGGCCAAATTATGAAGATTAATTCTGTAGCTCTAGGCTAATTTAATATATGTCTACGAAGCAAAATTAAGTTCCTTGAGCCGATGAGACTGATGGTATGGTGATGATTTCGATTGGATACATCAGGAGCTTCTAGAAGTGCGGGTGGTATCTTGTGCATTTGGTAAAAAAAATCAATTTTCAATTGTTGAGCAGCTGGTTTGATGAAGGTTTATTTGGGTTGGAGGGACTATGGGGGTCAATCTCCACGCTATTTAAATTTGTAAATGTTTATTCTCCCTGCACTTTGAGATTAAAAAGGAGACTATGGGATTGAATCAGAGCTATCATAACGTTGATATTAACGGCTGCTGGTGTATTGGTGGTGATTTTAATGTCATCTGATCCCCGGATGAATGGCGTAGCAACTCTACCTTACCCTTGTTTGAAATGCAAGGATTCAATCACTTTATACTTGATACTGAGCTTATTGATCTGCCGATGATGAAATCCAAATACAAATGTATCTCAAGAGGGAGTCACTGCTGTTCTCGTTTAGACAGTTTCTTACTATCTGAGGTTTGGGTTAACATATGGTTGGAGTGGCTACAGAGTAGCTTGGACCGAGCTGTTTTAGATCACAGGCCTATTCTTTTGAAGTCCGAAGTGTTGAATTGGGGCCTTAATGTCTTTTGAACTCTTAATTGCTTGGAGCATGAAGAAGGATTTCCTAGTTTTGTCAAAGGAAGTTGGTCTCACATCTCGGTCAGGGATTGCAGTAGCTATATTCTGCACGAAATATTACACCAAATGAGATTCTTGTTGAGGGATTGGAACAAAAATGTGTTTGGCAAGATTGAAAGGGCAGTAGATTCTACACGCTCTGAGTTGCGACGTGTGGATGACCTGATCGAAAATTTTTGCCCCTTCTGATCTGGAGATAGCTCAGAGGCATGATACATGTAATTTATTACAACATTCTCTGCATAATAAAGAGTCCCTGATGCAAAAATAATCTATAGCATCCTGGATACGAGAAGAAGATTATAATACACGTTACTTTCACTCGAAGGTGATGAATAATCATTGGCAACACTCTATCCACGGTCTTTATCTTGAAGGTAATTTGATTGAGGGCATTGTGGGTATTAAAGAAGGCATCACTTCTTACTTTGAAAACCATTTCTCCTCCGAAATTTGGCAGTGACCCTTACTACACATTCGTATAAGACGAGGATAACGCTTTTCTCATATCCAACTTCTCAGAAGCGTAGATAAAATCTACTATCTGGTCATGTGCAACCAAAAAGTACCCTGGGCCTGATGGGTTCAATTTTAACTTCATACAAAGCCACAGGACTCTCTGAAATCGGAATTCATAATCTTCTTGAAGGAGTTTTACAAATATCACCGCCTGAGCAAAGGTATCAATTTTACATTCATTACCTTAGCTCCAATGATCTTAAATCCCTTGCAGGTTGATCACTTCTGACCTATTTCGCTAGTGAGCAGTGGTTACAAAATACACGCTAAATTGCTAGAAAATCGGATGAATCAAGTTATGCATAAGGTAATTTCTATTAGTCAGACTACTTTCTTGAAGGGCTGCAATATTGTTGATGGAATCTTGATTGCAAATGAAATCATTGACTCAATCAAAAAATCAAAAAAGCCAGTGATTTTATTAAAGGTAGATTTCGCTAAAGATTTTGATTCGGTCGATTGTGACTTTCTATTGTTCGTGCTAAGAAAGATGGGCTTTAGTAATATCTGGATTGACTGGATTAAGGAGTGTATCTCCATTTCTCATGTGACCGTCTTGATTGATGACTCTAGTACATGTGAATTCAAACTAAAAAGTAGATTGCGACAAGGGGATCCACTATCCCCTTTCTTCTTAGTAGTAGTTGTTGTGGGTTTCCATCTCTGATTAATAAAGCCATGGAGACAAGAAAGTTATAAGGGATCAAAGTGGGAGGAATTAATATCTCTCATCTACAATACGCGGATGATACCTTATTGATTAATAATGGTACATGGAAAAATATTAAAACTCTGAAAGGATTGCTCAGAATTTTTGATCTAGTATCAGGCATGTCTGTTAATTTTGCAAAGAGTCCGTTGTTCGGTATGAATATCCCTCAGGAAAAACTCGATAGGTTTGCAAGGCAAATGCAATGTCAATGGGCTTCTCTTCCTTTTGTGTATTTAGGTCTACCACTAGGGGACAATCCTATATGTGTTAAGATGTGGTAATGTTATTGAGGTGATCAAGATCAGAATTACTAAGTGGGAGAACAAGATTTTATCCATGGCTGGGAGAGTGACTCTTCAAATCTGTATTATCCAATTTGCCTCTATATTATTTATTCATATACAAGGCCCCCAAGCAAGTAATCAAGTCCATTGAAAAGACGATGAGTAGGTTCTTGTGGCAAAAATCGGCGGACAAAAGACCAATACATTGGGTTAGTTAGAAGCATTTGTGTCTGGAAATGAATCTTGGTGGCTCAGGGATAAAAAAAAAACTTAATGTTATGAACACTGCACTTCTCTCCAAAAGGCTTTGGCGTTTAAGTGTAGAAGACTCCGGCTTATGGAGGGACATGATTATATCTAAGTACTACAAACCCTCTTATCACCTCTATGATTGGTCACTTGTCACAGCCCTGATGCTATGTCCCATTATTGGCAAGATGTATGGAGAATTGCCTCTACTGATTGGTTCAAGAGCAATATAAGTTTGGCGCTGAAAAATGTCAACAAAGCGTTATTCTGGCGCTATGATTGGTCTGGGGAAGGAAATCTTGTTCTTAAATTTGAGAAACTTTCAGAGTTAGTACGCAAAAAAATTGCACGGTGGGAGAAATGTTTATTTAAAAACACCGTAACATATCTTGGCATCTGTCTTATAGGCGCAATCTGAGGACTACAGAATTGGAAATCCTAAATCAACTTCAGTTGCTCCTCTATCGGTTCTCTATCTTTGTAGCAGAGAAAGACCATTGGTTTTCACGGTTTCTTCTGCCTACAAGTGCATAACTAGAAGCCAAGGGATCTGATATCCAGGATTCCCCTATCCAAAAACTAGTGCAAAATTACGCCAAAATGCATTCAAATGTTTGCTTGGTGTGCTATAAAATTGCGACTCCCGACAATTGAAAACCTGTTGCTGCGTTGAATACGTATAGAACAAAGTGTTCGTGCTATGTGTGCTACAACAGTAGAAACCGTGTCCCTCCTCTTCATTTCTTGTTTGAATGCTATCGATCCCGGAAATCAGTTTACGATTGGTTTAAGCTTGAGTATAAAGGTAACTCATTCATTTCCATTCACTACGAATTGCATATGAGCTTGCTTGATGGTTCCATAGGTAAGGACATTTGGAAATCAATATGGCACGCGGTTACTTAGTGCTTGTGGAAGGAGCGTAACTCCATACACTTTGACTCGGATAGTGGATTCAATTCTAATTTGGATTGAGTTAAGCATAATTTACGGAGCTGGTTGATGACACACTAGTTGAATTACAGAGGATCAACTTTCAATGACTGGATACGCTATCCAGGATTACGTTCCCCAATTATCTTCTGCAGACGATGGTTATGATGATGATTGGTAATGCTTAATGTAGTTTTCTAGATGTTTTCTTGGAGTTTGTTTTTTATTATTCGGTTGAGGCCATGTAGCTCATTTTGGGTCGTTGCTCTCTGTTGTATTTTTCTCTTTGCCAGTTTTTGGCATATTCTTTAATGAAATCTCAATTATCGAAAAAAAAGGCACATCTCTAAATTTTAAGGGTGCCTTTTTTGTGCTACTGAAAATTATTACAACGAAATGGTGCATTTTTTAAATAGTCGTAAGATACTGCAAATAGAAGTGAACAAAATATTATATGTTACTTGGTTAACCAAAAATTGACGATTAATCGAATCGAATAACCAAAAAATTTCGGTTATTCGGTTTGGTTGAGCTTAGGAGTTTTCATAACCAAAAATTTGTGATTTGGTTTCGATTATAACCGATCGATTTTCGGTTAACCGATTTTATTTTTAAGATATAGATAAAATAACATATTTTATATATAGCAATAATGTCAACAATCTTAGTGGTTAAGAGTCAGTTTTATAATCTGTTTGGCTAAGGTTCAAATCTTTCTCTCGACAAATAGATAATCATTTTAGTTCTATTTTGTGAAAAATAGAAAAAAAACATGAGATAAGCGTGGATCGAACCCGATCCATTAAGATATTCAGTGTAACCTATCTCAATTGAGTTATCTGTGCTTTATTGATGTAGCTCCACTCATAATATATACAATTTATACTCAACAAAATAAATACGAAATATAAAGAAATGTTCGGTTCTTCGATTAACCAAAAATCGAATGACTGAAATTTTTTGGTTATTCAATTATTCAATTCAGTCTCGGTTATGAAAAACCATAACCGAAATTTTTTTGGTTCAATTTCGACTTCGGTTATGGCCGATTGAACAACCTTGTTAGCAAACTTCTACTGTTAGAAATAATGTGATCAGAAATATAATTTTTTTTGGAATTTAGATGTCAGACATATTACTTAAATAATATAAAATGACAACTTCAACTTACATCGAATTTGAAGAAAAATCAAAACATAACATATATATACACTCTATTTCTCCACATTTATTTTTCAGTGTTTTCCATTTCCAACATGCATAGTTCAATCATCAACTTTATAAGCAAAATATTGTATACCAAATAATCAAAAATTATTTTTTGTTTCCAATATGCATAGTTTGTTTTTTGTTTTTTTTTTCTTCTAAAGAAGGATCTCTATTAAGAAAACGTAAAATGCCATATAAAATGAAATAAATCACATAAAATAAAATCGAGCAATGTAAAGCGGAAATTCTAAATCAGTGCACGTGACAAGAGGCGAATGTGGCATAACTGAGTCTGATCAGTATGCAGCTCCACCGAGACATAGGGAGGAAGAGACTCAGCAGCATCGTAAAATGAGGAATGATCGCATGCTCCAATATAAGCAAGATGATATGCAAAAGTTAGCTTTATGATACACATGTCGAACTTGCAGGGAGAACCAGATTGACAAAGATAAGATGTCCTGCCGTGGAGAGTGATGACGCCATGGGTGCACATGTCCTTATTAAACCAGTTCACCAGAAGCAAAAAAATCTGATTCAAAGATAACACAATCGAGGCCAAGAGAGTAGCAAAGAGTCAAATCATGTAAAAGGGCAAAGATTTGAGCCAGGTGCTAGACGTCTCATCCAAAGACTTGTTGAAACCTAATAAATGATGTCCCTCAGAGTCACGGAGAATACCTCCACAACAATTGAAGGTAGTCGAGGCAGAACCATTAATGTTAAACTTCAGTCATCCAAATGGTGGATGTTCCTACTAAATCAACATAGGTCTCTGCAAGGGGCCCATATGAACTGGGATGTGCACTGTATAGGACGTACCAAAGGAGCGAGATCAGATAGCCATCGCTATACTGTCAAAAAAATACCACGGGGTCAACATTGGAATGTTGGAATCGAATCCCATTATAGGCGAGCCAGATCTTCCAGAGAATCAGGAGAGGAAACAACCAAATCAGCAGAGAGAGTTGAGAGTTAGCATTTGAGTGCTCCCAACATAACTGCAGCAGATGGCGAAAGGGACCAGAATGGACAGGCCAACCAAGTGATGAGAAGAAAAAATTTCAAACAAATGCAGCAGTGACACAACTCATAAATAAATGATCCAGTGATTGCTCTGCACCAACTTAACATAAAGAGCATTTTGAGACTAAAGGAATACCTGATCTCTACACAAAAACATCAATGGGGACAACATTGTGTGCCAAAATTGCCAATAAAATACCCAATTTTTGGGGAAAGAGGTGAGCACATGCTACCTTAAAAGGGAACAAAGAAGACTAGGTATGACGCATAAGGTTCCAGACTGACTTAGTAGAGAACTTTCCATCTGGATCAGGTTTCAAAAGTCAAATATTTGAATTCCCGCGAGACGAATGTTCCTCACGGAGACTACTGTCAGGATAGCCTGCAAGGCAAAGAAGAAGACAAATCTGTTTGAGGGTGGCTACAAATAGGGGAAAATCACCAACCACCGTCCATCTTCGAGATGCCAAACCCCCCATCCTCGACCAATCATCTTACAATAGGGAAACTCTGCCAGAGTTAATAGTCCAAGCTGACTTGTGAGGTTAGATATCAATTTGAAATAAGAACACATTGTTTCCAGAGAGAAGAGGCTGATAGATGAGCAAAATAAGCAGATAGATGAGAGGCACATGATAAGTATTTGTCATGAACAAATCTGGCCCAGAGTGAATCATCAGAAATAACTTTCCAGACAACCTTAGCATGTAGAGAATGAGCTACATCAAACAAATTTTGAAAGCCTAACTCTCCTTCAGTTTTTAAGAAATAGATGTTCAACTATGATTGCCAATGTCCATGGTGGCCAAACTCAGAGTCACTCCAACAAAATCCAGCAAAGATACTATACAACTTGTCGATAACCACCTTTGGATGATTGAGTAAGGAGAATATATAGATAGCCTGCAAAGAAATGAATAACTAAATGAGAGTTATATTGCCTCAAACGAGAGCAAGCTTCCTTTACAGCCAGTCAACATTTTCCGCACCTTGTCAATTAGAGAAAAAAAAATAAAGAATGAGTCGTGCGGCCCTGAAAAATTGGACAATCCAAATAAGTAAAGGGGAAGGTGCACTACTGAAATCCCGTAAGACCATGAGTGTATGGCTCCTGCTGGACAGAAATCATATAAAACATAAAAATTGCTCTTCTTTGAGTTGATCTCTTGACCCAAGATTTTCTCATAAGCATGAATGAAAGCCAACAGCTTGGTCAGGTTTCTCATACCCCCATTTAAAAACACCTAGACATCATCAACATATAGAAGATGGAAAATAATAGAGGTGACACGTGTCATAGAAAAAGACAAAATTTGACCTGATGCAACCAAATGGGATGGACCACGGCTAAAAGACTCCTAGCTAAGAATGACCAACAAGGGTGACAGAGGACCACCTTGGCACAAGCCTCATGAAGATTGAAGAATCCAGCTCTATAGCCATTAAGGGAAACAAAAAATGGGACGACTCCACCAAACGGCTAATCATTGAGATTCAAAGTCGAAAAAATTCAAAATGGCGAAGAACCTCATGTAAGTAAGATCACCGAACCTTATCAAAAGTTTTGCGCATGCCAAGCTTCAAAATCATATTGCCCCCTCTCGTTGGCTTAACCATGTAAGAGGTCATCTCACCCAAGGCTTTTTTTTCAGCAATGCCATGACAATAACAAATCCGCCTTGGGCCTCAAATATAATTCAGGGAAGAACTCAAACGCTTAGCAAATATCTTAGAAATAACTTTTGAGGATACCTGACATAAGCTAATCGGCAAAAAATTAGAGAATGTGGCAGGCCCAACACATTTATGAAGCATACCAACGTCGAAGTACCATAAGAAATAGGAAGAGAATTCCCAATCTAGAAATCCAGAATGCTCTCATAAAGTTCTAACCGGATAATATCCCAACAAGATATATAAAAGGCACTAGAGAATCCATCTGGGCATGGAGCAGAATCCTGGTCAATGTCCAATAGCACTTGATGCATCTCCTCAATGATGGGGAAAATGCATAATGCCTTATTATCAACTAAAGAAATCAATGGTGGAATAAAATTCAGAAGCTTCATGTTGTCCTCTACTATATCCTGCACCGTAGGAAAGATGGAGACTAGATTCACATGAGGATAAAGTGGAGGAGCCAAGGCCTACCACCTAAGAGAGTGATCCTCACAATGGGTACCTTAGCAGCCTTATGTCATGCAATAGAGTGAAAGAAGGTTGTGTTACGATCACCCTCTTTTAGCCATTTTACCATACTCTGTTGCTTTCGCAGTATCTCTTCTTGAAGTAAGTGTGTCTCATAATCTCATATAAGCTTATCCAGGTCTGTCTGAAGAGAATGATCACAACTAAAATACATGGTCAGATCATGTATCGTAGATCGAAGCTCCTCCATATCCCAAAACACGTGCCCAAAAACTTCCTTATTCCATATAAGTAAATGCGCCTTCAACCTCTTCAGTTTGCATTCTATCTTAGCCATGCCAAAGCAAGGATCAAGGCTCATACTAGAGCTCGCTATAGTGGATAAGAAATTAGTATGAGTTACCCACATATGTTGAAAGCGAATTGGTGCAGGGGGTTGACCTGTGCATAGTTCTGGATTAGCCGAGAAGTATGATCACCCAAAGAAATTAATTCAAAAAGTGTAAGAGAGGCTACATAATAATAAGTGGTCTAATCTAGATTAACCAAAGCGCTATCTAAGCACTCTAAGATGAATCTGCTAAGTTTCTTGAAGAACCATGTAAATTGCTGACCTTGAGGAGGCAAATTATATAAATAATTGCGATCAATAAAGTCATTAAACTAAGCCTAGGCCCTAAGGGAATAGGGAGCGCCCCCTAACTTCTTAGAATCACAACGCAAAATATTAAAATCACCAAAGATGATAGTAGGGATGGAAGATGAGAGCAAAGAAGTCACGCCTGCCCAAAGCTACCGACGCCGAACAACATGAGATTTCGCATATACCAACACAATTAAAGTATTTACACCCTGCCAAATTGCCAAAGTGGCTAATAATTGCTCCGTGAGAAAAACCACGGTACATACTGTATGGTCGAGTGAACAATCAAATCTTTCCGTCCATGAATTCATTTGAAACAACAGTAGGGAAAGTCAATAGCACCCAATAGAAGTAGCTTGAGAAACTGAAGTCATAGGTTCCAGAACAACAAGGAAAAATGAATTATAACTTCTTATTAACTGACGAAGATGCAATTGCGAGGAAGGAGCCATGATTCCTCGTGCATTTGAAACGAGAAATTTAGACATCAAGAGACTCGAACGGGTGACACTGGAAGCAACAACCATCTTCCTCTACTTTGGAAGCCGTCCATATCCCTTTGTTTCACAACTATATCTTTCTCTGAATTCGATTTGCACCCAGATGGGTGTCTAACAACAATAAAATCATCAAAAGCACTCATGTGTAGCGTTCAAGACTGCAGTTTCAACATAGCATCAAAGTAGGGAGACACTATATGAACTAGGGGATGATCCCTTGGGAGTTGCCACAACCACAATAGCTAAATCCAAAGTGGTATCAAGCGCATGATCAGCAAGTAAAGTACCCACTTATTCATCCTCTTCGTCCTAGAATGCTGCAAAGGAATTAGAGGTGTGCAATGTTGCATCATCATAAGGCAACGAATTCTTCTGAGGTGTAGGAATGACTGCCTTGTTAGGAAAGCTAATTTCTGTCTTGGGGTAGAGATAGGCACCATGTCAGCTACAGCAGCAGGGCCTGAGAGCACCACCCCATCCCCATCTACATGCAAATAGGACTAGCCAAGACACCAATAGCACCAACAGTGTATCCATTGAGCCAAGCTTAGCCGCATCCGAAGTATGAGAAGGGATGAGAGCAGGGGGAGCAAGCCTTCTCCTCCAAGTTAGGCCAGTTGGAGGAGCTGCAAAAGAAACAGGCTTAGCAGGTGATGGCTTCCCCGCTCGTCTACATGTGGTCGCCAAGTGACCATGCAAACCACATTCAGAGTAATACTTTGAGTCCTTCTCATAAACAATCATTTACCAATAAACCATTTAAAATCCACAACGTACCCAGTATATTCCCAACTAAGTTGAGGTCTGGGGGGGTCAGATGTATGCGACCTTACCTTTGTAATTATACAAAGAGGCCATTTTCGTTGCGACCCAATATGCATTGCGTCATTTGATGTATTGAATTCTAGCAACTTCACTAAATAGAAGCACCGGAATTTAATAGAGTCATTTTGCTCTAGTCCATTATTAGAGCAAAACTAACAGAATTGTCAATGATGACTCTTCCAGCTCCATTTGCAATGGACACTCTTCCAGCTCCATTATTAGAGCAAAACCATTTAAAAATCAGATCCAATCCATAATGCATCGTGTTTTGGTTTACTCACATCAAACTCAACCCAGACACATGCATAACTGGCACAAACATGCGTAATAGTAGGCCGATCAATCTTGATAAAATTTATATATGGAGACTTACCTATTCGTTTTAGAGAAAAGGATAGTAATAGCCAATGTGAAACAATGACAACTGAATCCCGATAGGTATATTCGACGACTCATGCTTAAATGGCACTTCAATATGCATAGTTTGATCATCAATTTTTGTTGATAAGTAAAATCTGATCATCAATTTTTCACGAATAATACTTTGAGTGCACAATATGTTATTCAAATGTCTCCTGACGGTGAATCCATTCCTATCTTAATTTTCTCATGTAGTCCAATAAATAGAACAGATCTAATATCGAATATAATCGTAACAAATTAAACACAATAATGTTACCTGTTGCGAAAGCGTAACAGCTGGATCGAATGTCCGGATAACGAGTCTACCAGAGTCTCGTTAGGTTTCCACGAATCAAGTCTTCG
>JAOWBN010201186.1:0-14748 GCA_028565015.1 Pinguicula moranensis | reverse complement strand
GATTATAATAACTTTTTTTAAAAAAATGAAGAGTTATTTTTTGAAAAAATGTGCTTATAATTGGATTATAATTTTAAAAAGGCTACGCAACAGGGGCTTAAGTATCGCAACTAGCTTTCTGTTTGGTAGTGTAGTTGCATGAAATAAGAGCGTGGCTCCGAACCGTATAGATTTCATCGTTAACGTCTTCAAATCCTTGGTTTGCTAATAAAATATGTTTACCAAAATATTTGTTTGTGATGAAATTGCCGAGTCAGAATGACAGACCGTCAAAAACAATCCGACCAGTGAGCACGTGTGAAATCGGCAACCCAACCCAATCCATGCATTTGCATGTATATGAGTCGCATTCGTCCCACGGCTCAATTTTAATATGCCATCATTTTCTTTTTGTCTTCAACGGACAAAAAACATTTGGGAAATTTTGTGGAGGAATCTAGATGGATAACGGAAAATGGAATTGGCGGAGTTCCGTTATTGTTATTGTTACCGTTACCGTTAATGACGGTAATAACGGTAACGGTAGTGAATATGTTTTTTGATTCCGCTAACATATCGGTAACGGTAATGGTTTATGGCCGTTTTTAAGCAAAAATTTCATTATTTCTGCCAACTATAAATAAATATATTTATATCCTTTTTTATCCTAAAAAAATATACCAATAATTAAATTGAAAACTTGCCCTTAAAATCCTCATCACATTGGGGTTTGGAATAGGAATTAAAAGATTCATGCATGTACTCAATTTGTATCCTAGTAGTCTAGTACAACTATCCTATTTACTTGATACTACTGTCTCTGAATTATCTTGAATCATTTTGAATAGTATTGTATCACCCTATTTCTTTCTCATTTATATAGTTTTTGAATGATTATATATTTATATTAAATGTCATCAATAACCAATAACGTGAAAGACTTGGCATTTTTCATTATTGGAAATATCAAAAAATGCATAATGCATTTGTTGATGAAAAGTTGGCGAAATTAGCGAAATTCGACTACCGTTACCGCTAAGGTAACGGAATAGTGGATAACAGTAACGATTACGGAATTGAAACCTTCATACGCTATCTTAGCGATAATAGTAACAGATGAGGTCATTCTGTTACCGCTATTACCGTTATCCACCCATAGAGGAATCACATAAATTAGTAGCACTAGCACGTACATTTTCTTAAGAACCGTCCACGTCAAACTTTTTTTTAAAAAAAGTTTTATTAAAATAAAAAGTCAAGTAACCTAGATATTATAATAAGTCCATGAAGGGCCCCAGTAATTTTTATTCTGAAATGGGCCCGCTGAAAGCCCAATTGAATTCCCAACCCAAATATGGGCCTGGCCCATAGTAAAAATCACTGCAAAAAATGAGCCCAATTACTAGGCCCGCTTTTCAAACTTACTCGGGCCCCGGACCGCCCATTTTCGCACCTTGAAACTGGATCTGACCATTTTTTAAATGAGTCAAACCCATATTCGCCCGTTTTGCATAAATTCAAAATTGTATCCGCCTATTTTTAAGCTGACGAATATGGTTTTAAAATCATTTTTGCCAATTTTTGCTTGGATTCGTCCATTTAAAAAATAAATGAATTAAACCATTTGAACCAGCATAAATCGTTTTAATTCGTTTACTTCGTTCAAAATATTTATATAAATATAGATTCATTTAACCTGTTTAAGTAAATATATATATATATGTTTAAATTCTCATATTTTTAAAAAGAATAAAATTAATCCATTTATAAAAACATTAATTTAGCAGGAAACAAACAAGGATGACTACAGACGACGTGTCAAAGCTTTTCAAGGGCTTTTTCCAAGAAAAGCTGAAATTTGTAATAAGTGCATTTTTCGCTGCTTGTACGGGAACTTTTGTGTAAGAAAACAACTTTTTGGGGCAAACAGTCGATTTCGTATCATCAACTTAAGTCATGGTGCACTAGACAACAAAATTCTGAACACGAGTTTAATTTGGAGAATTGTAAAGAACATTAAATAGAACAAGATGGGGGGTGGGGAGGCGGGGGACGTATGGCCATCAGCATTGGATCCTCTTCAAAAAGACAGATCATATACTACTTTTCATTTTCATTTTCTCAAAAAATAATAGTACGAGTCCCTTTTTATATTATTTTTCTGAGTGAATTTTGAATTAAAGTGTGTTTCGTCTGAAGCGGGGCGGTACAGAAGACAAGTACGAGTCATCGGAGTGGAGATGCCCTTTTCCCGCATGCATGCACGGATGAGCTCAGACTCGGGAGATATTGCACTGCAAAACACCACACATCCACGAACAATCTCACTCACTTTAACTGCATATCGATACACAGTATATTGGGAGTTTGTACATATCTTAGCATATGTATTTGTATTTGTGGTCGTGTATATGTTAAGGGTAGAACTGTAAGTTTTATCTGATTAGGGTTACACTTTGTACTTTGTATATATGAGTGTCATTTAATCCTTATTAAGAGTTGAGAATTTTTTTGCCAATTAACTCTACAAATTCTTTACAATAGTACCAATTCATACGGTACAAAAATAGGGAAAAAGGAAACATTAATCTTATGAAGGTAATTGATAGAAATGTAGTAATGTTTTTCAGTGTTTATAGAAAGCTTGATTTCGTGACGGTATTTTGTGTTTGTGGGCGAAACCTCCATTGAAGATGAGAGATTGGAGAAGGTGAGATGTTAGAATTTAGTGATCGGATGTAGGGATGGCCAATTGGGACCGCGGGATTCGGGAACTTCCCGAAAATTTGGGAAGTTCGGGATTCGAGACGGGATCGGGAATGGGTATCCTAGTCCCAAAATAATTCGGGACGACCCGAATTGTTTTTTTTAAGTAAAACATTCGGGACTTCGGGAATCCCGAAGTCCCGCAGTCCTGAATCCCGAACTTCCCGAATTTTTCGAGACTTCGGGAATACGGGACGGGAACGGGAATTGGCGTCCCGGTCCCAAAATAATTCGGGACGGGAATGGGAACGGGTCATTCCCGTCCCGAAGTCCCGAAGTCCCGAATGGCCATGCCTAATCGGATGTAGCTCACACAACCACTTGTTTGTAACTTCTTGATAGGTGTAAATAGTGAAAGAAAAAAGTAACTGAATGAAATATAAATCAAATAAAGACGCAAAAATTTAAGACCCGTGGCTCACCGAAAAATGAGTTTTTCGACTACATCCACGTTGAAATCCAAATTAGGATGCTCGATGCTTATAATCCACCACCGAAATAAACTAATACCTACTAAAACTAAGCTGGAGAACAAAAAGGAAGCTAGAAAAACCAGAGGTTTTCCACAAGAAAAAATATTCAAATTCAAGAGAGAAGTCTAGAGACACTGAATGAGAGATAAAGTGCATAGTATGTATTTTTGCTCTTGATCAATCATGGTCGTAGAGTCTTGCTGATCAGACGCTCGTAAGTATGGCCTGATAAGTAGGCATTGTGACCGCACGATCTCATTACATGTTCAGCGACCTAGATTATCTTCCTTCCACCGCTTGTTAGGAGTCATTGGATCTTATCAGTAAGCGAAGGATAGGGATTAGTTTGCAGGCAGCGGTTGGATAATCAAGGAACTGCCTTGTATCTCACCATTAGATCATCTTTACACGGGCAGCTCAGATAATTTCTTGCAGCTTTTGGCGGCATGACATGTAGGTTGTTGGAACAATACACAATTGAACAATCCAGATCAAGTAGCACAATTGTCACATATTTACTCAAAAAAATAACATCACCCATTGGATGATCATAACAATAAATGACCATGCTTATATCACTTAGTAAGGTATTTAGGTAACGTCACACCCTCATTCTCCACCTCAAAGTTACCAGAATTTTATATAGACTATATAAGTAACAAGCATTCCACATTTTTCTTAGCTCCTCACACCAATACACAAAGTGTATTAACTCATCCCAATTAGTTTTAGAAAAAGTTGAAACTTGCCTTGAGTCACAATTTTTGTACCAAAATCAACAATATTTACATCAGTACCACTTTTAACCAAGTGCACAAGTTTTTTCAGAAATTACATCTCTATTAAAGTGGAATTTAACATCAACGTGTTTTGTTCTTTCATGAAAAACATGATTTTTGCTCAGGTAAATAGCTAATTGACTATCAAAATGCACATAAAGCCACAAAATTACAAATATCAGCTTCTTTCAAAAGTCCCTGAAGCCATAATGCTTCCTTAAACGCATCAGAAATTACTATATACTCAGCCTCTGTAGTTGAAAGAGCAACTGCGTGATGTAGTTGAGATATCCAACTAATACAGTTACCACAAAATAAGAAACAATAACAAGTAGTGGACTTTCTAGAGTTTAACTCCCCAGCAAAGTCACTATCCACATATCCAATAAGATTCATTTCAGAATTGTTTCTTTTAAAACAAAGTTCCAAATTTCCAGATCCAATTAAGCATCTAACAGTTCATTTCAAAGTTGTCCAATGTTCAAAACTAGGTTTAGACATAAGCCTACTTAGCAAAGACACAACAAAGCAATATCAAGCATAGTACTAACCATTGAATACATAAGTGAACCAAGTAAATTAGCATATGACACATTTTCCATTTTCTCAGTTTCACTTGGGTTTTAGGACACTAATCTTTTCTTAAATTTAAAATGTACAACTAAAGAAAATGAAACAAACCTTAGATCATTAAAGATAATTTTTTTGAACAACTTTTGCTTAAAGGAAGTCTGATGTAACTTTAAAGTTCATAACTTCCAATCTCTTAAAATTTCTATGCCCAAGATCCTTTTAGCTTCACCAAAGTCTTTCTTTTCAAATTCAAAATTGAACTTCAACTTTGATTCACTAATTTTAGCTTTACATTTACTCATAATGAGCATATCATCCACATAAAGCAATAAAAACACAGAAGCAGTTTCAGAATGCTTGAAATATAAACAGGAATCATAATTGCTTATACTAAACACTAGATTACACATAAAAGAATAAAATCTTTTATACCACTGCCTAGGTGCTTGTTTTAAACCATATAATTTTTTTTCACAAAGCGAACATAGTAAGGTTTTCTCTTATCTACAAAACCGAGGGGCTGATCCATAAATATTTTCTCCTCTAGTTCACCATTTAAAAATGCAGTTTTAACATCAAGTTGCTCCAATTCTAAATCCAATAAAACTACATAAGCAAGTATAATATGAATAATCTTATACTTAGCAACATGAGAGAATATCTTATTATAATCAATGCCTTCTTTTTTAGAAACCTTTAGCTACTAATGTAGCTTTAAAAATACATGGATCAGAATCTTTAATGCCCTCTTTAAGCTTACAAATGCACTTACATCCTAATGCTTTCTGATTTTTAGGCTTAGGCACTAATTCTCAAGTTTGATTTTTTCTAAGTGAATTCATTTCTTCTAACATAGCATGTTTCCATTTTTCAAATTGATTACACTTAATTGTAGAAAAATAATCACCAGGTTCAAAAGACAGAATTTGATCATCCATGGAGAAAGCATAAAGCAAATTCAATTAACTCAGCATAATTTGCATATCTAGCAAACACTGTTATATTCCTAATGCACTTATTAAGGACAATGTTGTATGAGGTGGAAGGGTGAGACTGATAAGATGGAAGCTGATCAGGTTCTAAGAAATCCTGAATTTCTTCAGGTTCCATAGATTGGACAGGTTCATGTGAGAGAACTACTCTGTCCAACTCCACTTGAATAGGAGCTTCCATTGACTTCACCTCAATTGATGTATTGGCGAAATTCACAGGTAAGCAGGAAAAATTAGATTCATTAAATATAACATCCCTGCTAATTAAAAATTTCAAACTAGGCATACTCCCTTTCCACAATCTATAACCCTTAGGGTATTCTTGATAACTAAGAAAAATGCACTTATGGGACATGTGGTCTAACTTACCAGACTTAGTGTGAGCATAAGCTGCACACTCAACCACCCTTAAATGGATCAAATTCTAGTCTCTATCGGACCAAACAAATTACGGGCATTTAAAGTCTAAGGTAGATGAGGGACTCCTATTGATTAGATGGGCAACCGTTCTCAGTGCCTCTTCCCAAAAAAGCTTTTTCAAACCTGAAGTAACAAACAAGTATCTCACTTTATCAAGCAAATCTTGATTCATGCGTTCAGCTACCCCATTATACTGAGGAGTGTATCTAACAGTTCTATGTCTAGTAATACTAGAAACAGAACACAAATGGTCAAACAAGGAATTACAGAATTCAAGACCATTGTCAGTTTTCAAGTACTTTATTTTATTTCCAATTTGCTTTTCAACTAGAGTTTTCCACTCTTAATTTCACAAAAGCTTGATCTTTAGTTTGCAAAAACAAAATCCAAACTTTTCTACTGAAATCATCAATCTTAGAAAGAAAGTACTTGTTTCCACCATGAGTGGCAACATATTCAGCACACCACTAATCAGCATGCAAATATTCAAGTCTGTGTAGAGATAAATGCACAACTTTAGAAAATTTTAGTCTATGTTGTTTTCTTAAAACACATGCTTTATAGAAATCAAGTTCACAAATAGCATGCTTCCCTAAACAGCCTAGGGAATGTATAACAGACAGTCCATTTTGACTCATATGTCACAATCTTAAACGTCATATTTTGGTGTTTTCAGAATCAGACAGGACTAAAGAACAATAATCACTTTGGTCAAAGAATTTTCCTTCCAAAAAATATAATCTTTTCCTTTTTGTAGCTAAAAAGGTTTTACCACCTTTTACCACATTAAGCAAGCCATTTTCTGCATGAAATCAACAACAAGATTCTTCTAAAGCGCCTAAAGAAATTAAATTTCTTTTTAGATCTATTATAAACCTAACATGGCATGCTGACACCTTTATAATCAGGCTGTTGCCAATCAATAACACCAATAACTTCAACTAAGCAAGTATTAAGGTTCCCCATGTACACCACACCCCTTTTGGATTTATCTAATTTTGAGAACCAGTTTTCATGCGGACTCATGTGAAAGGTACAACCAGAATCTTATACCCAATCATGCATGCCGAGTTTTCAGAAATAGTAAGTATTTCTGACAGATAATCATAAACACATCAGACTTAAACATCATCTTCATTTTTCACAGTGGCAATATTTGATTCTGAATTCCTTTTCTCTTTATTCTTCAATTTATAACGTTCCTTAATTGTATGTGCAGGTTTCTTACAGTAATGACAAGTCCCATCATTATTCCTTAAATTTCTTGTTTTTGTTACAGATCTCTTTCTTATTATTCCTAAGATTTTGATTATTATTTTTGTTTTTAGAATGTGCAGGTTTTGTATTCATAAATAAAGCATCACGTGTATAACACCATATAAACGATTGATATTGATGTTTAATACGTGGGGCCCATCATTTTTATGATTTTATTATGTTAAATTTGTGCCTATATCATTTCTCCCAACTGGGAAAACATCCAGATCCCATAAAAGTTGTGTTTGTAAGACGAACAACTTCTGATGGATGATTCACACGAGGTTCTGCTGTCTGCGCCTGTGGCTTAGGACTAGGGATAAGGCTTGCCACAGCACAGCTGCATAGCCATGACGAACCTAGTTTGCACATTAGTTTTTTTTGGGTAGATTCAACGATATGAGTGATGTCACGGACCTTACTTAGGTATCCGGACAGATCCTATCGCCAGGGCAGAACGTTGGCAAGTGAATCCAACCCGACTAATTCCAGTGGGTGACAACGCGGAGTTGGAGCTCAGCAGGATTCGAACTCCCTACCTCTTAGCATGCCAGGAGGAGTGAAGTCTAGCCACTGGGACAACTCGCGTCGTCATTCTCAATAACAGAAAGAGGTATTTTGCTCTCTTTTTGTTTTTAATTAAAAGGACATTTTACCATTTTACTAATATACAGTAATTTGTGGATGATGGCAAATAATGAAAAAAATAGGGAAAAACAAAGTTGTACTTTTCGGATTCTGTCAAAAAAATGTCTCGAAAGACTTTATTATTATTTCTTTCAGATGGAAAGCATCAGATTCTCAATCGAGCATCCGCATTGAGGCATCGCAGAAGATTTGATTCTGCAAGCTAATTGTTGGGAAGCTGCATTGGCATCTTTGTGTAACGATGTTTTTATAAGAACGTTTAAGACAGTGGTGAGACAAAGTCAGAGGATTTGGCAGCAAATGTTTCGAAGATGCATTTTGAATAAGCTCTTGGAGAGTTCTCGCTATGAAAAAAAACTCCTAGCGAAGACATTGTTACATTTGCTGGAATTTAATAATTATAAATTTTTGTATCCTTTGACTACTGGAGTTTTTTAATATCAATGTCGCACACATTGAATTATGTCCGGTGTAGATAGATTGGATGAACGAATGTATCTTTACCCCTCATGCGACTGTTCTAGTTAATGGCAACAATGCAAGAGAATTCAAACTCCACCATTACCTCATATAAGGAGATCCATTATCTCATTTCCTCTTCCTAATTGTAGTAGAAGCGTTGAACATTCTGTTGGACATCCTAATACGAATTGTGGCTGCTACATATGTCTGGTTTGATCTCTATTACATCAATCATTATAATCAGTTGCAAGATAGGTTCAGACTTGTGAAAAGCGGTGTGACATGCAGTAGTGTGGATTCTTTGTAAAGAAAGAAACGCAATATGCTTTGATATTGAATATGGTTCCTCTTTAGTTCTCGAGTGGATGAAGATGCACTTACAGTTTTGGCTGTCGGCATACAAAGAACCATTTGGAGGGCTTATGGTAGGTGACTGGCTTGCCCCCATCCTCTTTGAGCAAGGACCTCAGTACATATGTCCTAAGAAGTTTGTGAGGCAATTCTTCGTGGTTCCTTATCTACTATAAGCAGGGATTAGATCACCTTAGTTGTGTAACGTTCAGCTAGCCGATTGGTATACAATTTTAATTACACAGCAAACTTGAATTCTTAATCTTTTAGTACAAATCTTAATTTATTTTGATATTGAGATATCCGAACATGATATGGTAGCGATGTTTAGCTTACAAATCTTAATTCACCTATTGATAAGAAGAAATCTAGCCACCTAGCTAACACCCAAAGGTATTTATCACCTTTCATCGCCTCTACTCTGACAACTCATCAAGCATTGAAAGATACTTTTTTCAGTACACCTTTGCCCTTTTTTTTTGGATCGTGTATATATATAAATATGATAATCAAATACTCTATTTCACTCTAGAAACTTCCAATCCAAGTCATTTCTGTTTTGATTGGGAGTTCACCCAAGGCCCACTACACCAAAGCACCAAAGCAAGTCGTATTTGGATCTTTGGTTTATTATTATAAATAAAATCACTTTGTTTTATCCCCATCTCGCCTCAATCTTCCAAAACCAAGATTTGAATCACAAATCGACTCCCAGTCCCCCCACTCCCCTCTGTACTGTACATCATCTCCACTCCCAGGGACCATCGACCATCCTCGCCATTACTAGTTCTATCAAACGACTCAAAACCTTCAAAAAACTCCAACCTTTCGCAGCGGGTAATAAATCTATGAAACTTTCTTTTCACTTTTACAACCCTCAAAAATCCATCATCACGGAATCTTTACAACCTCTTCACTTCACATACAATTCATTCTCTGTAATCATGGCTGCTCAGAAGCAGATTCTGCATGAACTGCTACAAGAAGATCAGGAGCCGTTCAAACTCGAGAGCTACATCACCGAACGACGATCACAGATCAACAAAAACGCCGTATGCCTCAAAAAACGCAGGCCCACCATTCAAGAAACTTTGCAGAGAAACAGAAACCTCTGCTTCTTGTCGTTTCAGAACTCTCCGGACATTCCAGATTCGCCATTTCTTGATCTCCCGTCGCCGGTGAAGATCCCCTGCGAATCTCAAAATCGCGCGATGTTTCTCCAGATTCCCTCCACCACCGCCTCTCTGCTCGTGGAGGCGGCGGTGAAGATCCAGAAACAGCGGCAGTCAAAGACCAAGGGCCGTGCCGAGAATCCCGGATTCGGGTTGCTTGGCTCCTTTTTGAAAAGACTCAAAACTCGCAGCAGAAATAATAAGTGTGGTCTTGGTGACAGCGGCTTCAGAGCTTCGGGAGAACAATCGCTGCATCCCGATGCGGTAGTCGAAGAAGCTACTCGAATTTCGTGCTCTTGTAGCAACCGCAGGCTCAGCAGTGCTGCTTGGACGGAGAATAATGAAGACAAGTCCTTGGATTTCGAGGGATCGACTAGCGATTTTGGTTCGGAGTGCTCGGAGGAGACGAATGTCGATTTAGCTTTAGGTAAGCCACGCTTTTGCACCAGTCCGTTCATATTTTCCTTCCACCGAAGAAGCCCTTCATTCTCCGTGAAGAGCACGTCGGAGTTCTGTTCGCCGGCGGTTTCTCCCGTCCGCGGCCTAAAGCAGGTTCGACTCTCCCTACAATCAACTATTTACTAAATGAAACCTTTCTATTTATCAGATAAAAAACAATTATCATGAAATTTTATTGTAACCAGTGATCCCAATTTCCCTCTTGAGCCCGACTGGTCTCGGATTGGTTGGGGGAATGTTGTCTTCATATATGCCGAATCAAATACTTCGTATCATAATTCATAATCACCATATTGGCTTGACCTTGATTAGGATCTGCATAATTGCAATACTTAAGGTTTGATAAGAGTGACATTATGACCAAATCTACAGGATAATCAAAATTGCGAGACACGAAATTCTACAAGAGAGGGAGGAGGAGAGGACAAGGAACAAAGTAGTCCTGCATCCATACTGGACCCTCCATTCGAGGATGACGATGGCCTTGGAAGCGCCGATGCAGAAGAAGAAATGGACGACTATGATCTCGATCGAAGCTACGAAAGCGTACAGAGTAATTGTTCTGCTTATATTCGATTTTATGGACTCATTGTTATCAAATCGGTCCAGTTTTATTATTCTGACTATCTAGATTAATTTATGGTAACACTAACAATGGTTGAAAAGAGAAGAGGTGATTTGATTGTGTTGTGGGATTCTTTTCTTGTTGGTGCTGTGTTCATATGATGATTGATTCTGTTACTCGTGACCTCACTCAACTTCTTACACGTCCCATGTTTGAGTAGTGGGGCATTTTTATATGCTTCAACAGCCATTTTTGCAATTGTTGCTTTCCAGTAGACGACCACCTGATTATGTGTGTTGATCCTTGTTTGCGTTCCTCATTTAAGTTATTTGTTTCACCTTAAACAATTGCAGGAGCCAAACAGCAGCTTCTCTACCGGCTCAGAAGATTTGAGAGACTTGCTGGACTCGATCCCATTGAGCTCGAGAAGAAGTTGTCTGAAGGGTATTCAGATGATGATGAATCCCAATACAGAAATTCGGAGGAGCACGAGACAATACCAAAGAAAGGAAAACACAATTCAGAATCATTCGTAACATCGGATTTACGAGTTCACAACATGGAGGATGATTGTGAAAAGATGAAGTCGAGTTTGTATGTTTGTAAGGAAACCGAAATTGGCATGATTGAGATGCTGATAGGGCTGGATTTCAAGAGTGAAAGGGATGGATGGACCAAGTTTGATGAGCAAGTGGATGAGATAACAAGGGAGATGCAGTCTGCAATTTGTGGCGTGCTGGTGGAACAACTGTGGGGGGAGTTGCTGGTTACCTGTGAAAGCAGTTGATCAAGATTCAAGCAGCAGTCAAATTGAATTGGGATTAGAAATTAGAAAATGTATTGAAATTCCAGAGGACATTTAAATATTCATTTTGGTTTGTTTAATTGTTTTGGCCCAATAGCCTATTTAACTGGGGCAATACTGCAATAAATACAGATCAAATAAATAAATAATCACAAAATTCTAAAGAGAATTTTTTCTCCTCTTTTCTTTTCTCCCTCTCTTCTCTTCCTTCTCTTTTTTCTCTTCTCGTTCACGTCATTTTATGGACATTCATTCACAATAATGCACCAACAAAAATTTAATACTCAACCTCTAAATTTAATGCTCAACCTCTTTTGTAGGCCATTCGTAGCACTCCTCTTTAAATATCCATCTCATCATGCCTCGTTAAAAACTTATTAGGAAAAAAACTTGTGGGAAAAAGTCATAGTAAAGGAAAAGAGTACATGATCTTATGATCTCCCCCTGTTGGACACATCTTTTACTTTTATCATATTGATCCCTTTGACTAGCTTGTCATAAATTGCAGTCTTTTGTAAACAAATCTGCCAGATTATCACTTGATCGAATTTGCTGAATAATTATATCACCATTTTTTTGAATATCATGTGTAAAGAAAAATTTGGGTGATATATGCTTCGTTTTATCCCCTTTAATGAAATCTGATTTCAGTTGAGCAATGCAAACTGCATTATCTTCATAAAGAATAGTTGGGATGTCCTTCCTGGTATTCAAGCCACACATTCCACGAATATACTGGGTTATATTCCTTAACCAAATGCATTCACGACTTACTTCATGAATTGTAAGAATTTCTACATGGTTGGAGGAAGTAGCGACTAATGTTTGTTTAACAGAGCGCCACGAAATAGCAGTACCTCCACAAGTAAATAGATATCTCGTTGGAGATCTAGTTTTGTGCAGATCTGATAAATATTCAGCATCAGCATAACCAATTAATTTTGGGTTAAATACATTTGGATAGTATAAACTCATATCCATTGTTCCTCGAAGATACAAAAAAACGTATTTGATTCCATTCTAGTATCTTCTAGTTGGAGAAGAACTATATCTTGCTAGTAAATTTACTGCAAATGATATATCAGGTCGTGTATTATTAGCAAGATACATTAGTGCTCCAATTGCACTAAGATATGATACTTCAGGACCAAGAAGTTCTTCACTGTCTTCATTAGGGTGGAATGGATTCTTTTTCACATCAAATAATATTACCACCATGATGTACTTCGTTCATATAAAATCTTTTAAGCACTTTTTTCAAATAATTAGATTGATGCACAAAAATTTCATCTATCAAATGTTCAATCTGAAGACCTAAACACAATTTTGTTTTTTTCAAGGTTTTTCATTTCAAATTCTTTCTTCAGACAAGCTACTACCTTTGATAACTCTTCAGGAGTTCTAATAATATTTAAGTCATCTACATAGACAACAATGTTGACAAATTCTGATCCAAATCTTTTTATAAAAACACATGGGCATATTTGATCATTTTTATAGCCTGCCTTTAATAAGCATGTGCTCAAATGATTCCACATACATCCGGATTGTTTCAGTCCATATAAGAATTTATTCAATTTAATTGAATAAATCTGTCAAAAATTTAAACTTTGTGCTTCAGGGATTTTCATGTAAATATCATTTTCTAGTGAGGCATATAAATAGGTTGTCACTACATTCATTAGTCGTATCTCAAGCTTTTCATGAATTGCCAGACTTATCAAATAACGAAATCTGGTTGCATCCATCACAGGAGATTAAGTCTCTTCATAATTAATGTCTGATTTTTGGGTAAAACCTTGCGCGACAAGTCGTGATTTTTATCTCACAATTTCATTTTTCTCATTTATTTTCTGCACAAATACCCATTTATATCCAATTGGTTTTATACCTTTTAGTATAGGGACTACTGGTCCAAAAACTTCATGTTTCTCTAAAGAACTGAGCTCTCAAGCAATTACTTCTTTCCATTTTGGCCAATCATGTTTGCGCCTACATTCTTCCATAGATGTAGGTTCAATATCCTCATTATCTTTCATTATATCGTATGCTATATTATAAACAAAAATATCATCGACGTTTGTTTCATCTCGATTCCATATTTTTCCTGTTACGATATAATTTATGGAGATCTCCTTATTTTTAGGTACATGAATTTCTTCATTTATATCGTTTGACTCTTCTGGAGTATTATGGGTCTCTACTGGAGATTTTATTTCCTCTTCTGTAAAGGATCTCTATTGGAGATTTTATTTACTCTCTGGACCATTCTTTATGTTTGCTCCTTTTCTTTTTTGAGGATTTTTATCTTTGAAACTGATTGGTCTTCAACGCTTCATGTGTGATTTAGACTCATTTGCTGTAGAAATTTGTCCTTCCAGAACATTAAGTCTAATTGGAATATTTGCAGCTGGTATATGAGACTTGGTTACTGTCTTCAGATCGGTAAGCATATCTGGCAATTGATTTACTAAATTTTGCAAATGAATAATCTTGTGAACTTCAAATTCAAATTGGCGAGAACGAGGATCAAAATGTGATAATGAATATTCATGCCACGATATATTCTTTTCCAGCTATTTTTTTTTTCCCTAATGTTGGAAAAATTGATTCATCAAAATGACAATCAACAAATCTTGCTGTAAATGAATCTCCAGTTGATGATTCTAAATATTTAATTTTCGAGGGAGATTCATATCCAACATATATTCTTATCCTCCTTTGAGGATCCATCTTTGTGCGTTGTGGAGGAGTAATTGGTACAAATACCGCACATTCGAATATTCTTAGATGAGAAATATTTGGTTCTTGACCATAAACCATTTGCATTGAATAGAAATTATTATAACTTGTTGGTCTGATACGAATAAGTGCTGCCGCATGAAAAATTGCATGTCCCCAAGCAGATACGGGGAGTTTAGACATAAGCATTGGCCTTGCAATCAATTGGAGGCGTTTAATAAATGATTTAGCCAAACCATTTTGTGTATGAACATGTGCTACAGGATGTTCAATGGTTATTCCAATTGATATACAATAGTCATTGA